>JACEGR010005208.1:0-76368 GCA_014170235.1 Listronotus bonariensis
ACATTTTTAAATATTAATATATATAAAAAAACATCATTATAAGTTTTCAATAATTGGAGCCTATAATTTTTAGAAATAAAAAAATATTTTACGACGTTACGTTTAACAAAACATTAATATAAATTTAAATGTGTTAAATTTTTAAAACCAAACTCAGTTGAATAAAATATTGAATAAAATAAGTAACATAAACTAATATTTAATAAGTAGAAATCAATTCAGCTACTAAAACTACCATAATAAATAAAATAGTGCCCTAAATTAAACTAACAACTAACAATGAGTAAAGAAGGAGAAACATTACTTACAAAATTATCGAAAATTCCACTATTATTGCCCATCTATACCAATGCTATATCTTTTTAAACAAAATTTGTTGCCTTTCGGACACAACGCCTATATGTTATAATCTTAAATAATGAATTATTGTTACGTAAACTGAGTCTTACAGTCATTTGAGAGTTAAAATGTTTATTGAGAAGGCTGTCAAAGAAAGAAAGGGAATTTTCAAGAATACTAGTTTACTTGTTTGGCGGCCAACTAGAAAAATACACAAATTTAAAAATTATAATGTTTAAAACTACATTATTTTTAAATTTAATGTGTACCTTGTTATACATCGTTAAAAATCGTATAAAAAGGCCTTTTAAAAATGTCATAGACAACTATGGTTTTCATTTCATTAAAAAAATGCAAGTTATGTCGTAGCTGAAAACGGACTACTACATTAAACATCAGATTACAATATTTCATAAAGAAGATAATTTATCTACAAGTTTTCTATTTACACCTTGTTCCACTTCGAATATTACCGAAGCTATAGAGAAAAAACAATTAAAAAAAAAGTGTTTTGAAAATACCTAGTAAGCCATAAGATTTTTGGACAAAGCAATAAGTGTTTTAAACTAAACTCTAAAAACTACAATTCTTTTCCCATAATTAATCGTCTCTGTAGCTGCAGGGCATGTAGAGATCCCTGTACTAAACATTGAAAAAAATTCATCCTTTATACTTAGCTAGATGTTTTAAAATACATAAACATCAGAAAAATAACTAAAAGAAAATTCACCAAATCTCATACAGGGCATTTTTTATAGCATGGCCAGGGTATATATAATGATAAATCTAATTTTTAAGGGGTATTATAGTCTAGAAATTTAAAAAATTGGAATTTTTTTTTAAATAATTCAAAAGATTGGGTATTTAGGAATATCTTCCTAGGGGGATTTTTCAAAATTTAAAATGTTTTTAAAGTTACAGCCCTTTGAGTGATGTGGCAAATAGACCGGTTTGAGCGGACGACTCTTACAATAGGCGATGGGAGGGCGGGCTACCTAACTCCCTTTCCTTCTTTCCATTATACTTCTAGTATACTACATCATGTAGAAAGCTGGGATGGCGGATTAAGAGAACGTATGGTATATGTACCATGCTTTTGGTTTCGCTGCCTGAAACTTAGTACAAAACTTTAGACGCGTTGTTCTCGAAACTACTTTTTTCAATACGGTTGCCACGATATCTTAAGTTTTAATTAACCGATTTTCTTAAAATTTGGCATTAATATTCTTTAAATATCTTTCTATCGCATAACCCAACAAAAACTGAAAATTTTAAATTTGTTATATTTTTTAAAAATTCAAGGAAGCTTTAAAACTAGTAAACATTTACCTTTATTTTTGAGAAGCCGACATTTTATGAAAAACATTGTTTTTTTAGTTTTGGTGGTTTACGCGATAACGATATTATACTTATTCAAGAATCTGTCAATTTATTATTTTTAAATTACCATGACGGTAGAAATTATGGCGACGAGGACATGGCGTTTTTTTTCTCTCCAATTCAAGGACGCATAACTTCATGAATATTTGTATTTTTTTTTTAAATTAATTTTGTGTTCTCTAAATATATAAAAAAATAAATGTTTAAAAATGGATAGTAAAAATATCAATTGTATTTTTAATTATTTACTGACAAATATGCTCGACATTCGGGCTTCTAGACTAGAATACCCCCTTATGGAACACCCTGTATTACCACAAGAAAAAAAGGCACTTTTACGATTTCTATACCAAAAATGTAGGGTTTTTCGTATGTTTAAGATTTTTGAATAATACATGACAAAAAGTATTTTTTAATTCTTTTTTAACAAATGTTTTTACCTAAAACTTATTTTAGCTAAGACGCTTTTGTCCGAGATTTTAATATTTTGTGCACAATACGGCATGCAACATAACAAGACAATTTTAGGCTAATTTTATTACTCACTTGAAAAGGCCTGTGGTTTAGAAAAAAAGGAAAATATATTTCTAACTTTAAGCAAACCTTTTAATATAAATTCTCTTACATAAAAGTTCTAAAATAACAAAAAAGTTTTTATTTTCTAGCTTCAAAGATACCATAAAAATTTTAGCCATTTAAATCTTGCATATAAACGCAAGTCGAGTGTGCAAAGTGTTCCGTTTTGGTCTTGGAAAAATTTGCTTCGTGGCAAAGTTTACTTTTCTAAAATAATATTCTGGGATTTAGTTTTAAATTAAATTTTCAATGCGCCTTTATAACGAATAGTAATAAAGTGTCGCATTTTAAACGGTTCTTTTTAAAAACAAACAACTTTAATAAAATAGTTAAGAAATATAAACCATGTTTAATAAATAAAAAAATAGGATATGTCCGTTTAATGATAGAATGTACAAACATTTGTCCTACAGGAAGCGCTTCCGAAAGAATTTCTCTACAGGGGGCCAAATTCGACGCTTCTAATAGGAAACTCATATTTCTGTATTCAAAAAACTGACCCCATTTACGAGGTTCAAATTTTAAGCCAAATTTACTTGTGAAAACCGCAATTCGCTATCTTGCCGATTTTTGTAAAATTGTGGCAAAAAGGAATTATCAAATCTTAAAAATTAAGTAAATTAGTCAATAGTCTACTTCCACTTTGCATTTCTATTCTATTAGATGGCTGTGACCATTCTTGAATTTTTTCACTTGTTTTTTAATCTCTACGCGCATCTTTAAATTAAACCTAAGTTTCTATGCAGTAAACGTTATTCAATGATAAACATTGTCTTATAAGGTTCCTTGTATTAAAAATTTCTTGTAGAATTTTTTTTTACTGTTTAGTGGGATTAGTGCTTAGTCAGGTATGTATAATGTTTTATTCATTTATTGAAATTTTGTTTTCTATTTTACAACGCATTTAATCAAGTGTATAAAAATTATGGCAAAGCAGCTTCGACTTTACAAAGCATTTTTTTTTATGTTCCGCTAACGATTTCCTCTTATAATTTGTGTCACGTTATCTTCTCTAACTGTTTGGTTTTCTGATTTACCAACGAAAGTTTTTGCGACTTTTTGCGCTTTTCTTTAATAGACTTTAAAATATTAGTGCGGAGTTATAGACTCCACCCAGCTTCTTTTATTTTTCTGGCTACAAAAAACATTTAATTTAGGAAGTTGTAGGATTGTTGTCCAGAGAGGTTGGCCATGTATTTTTAGGCTTATACAAGGCAGCTTATAAAAGAGTGTGTGAAATTATTATTGTTTTAAAATAGAATACCCTATACAGGGTGTCTAGTTTAGGTGATGCCACTTTGCTTTTTCCGAAATGGCAAGTGCTGCTAGTGCTTTTACCGCGATGCAATATTTCAGTTGTTTCTGAGATACAGGGTGATTTGTTAAAAACACTTAAACTTATTTTGTTGGAATATTTCAAAACTATTGATTTTCGAGACATACATTGAATATTTTATGAACCACAAACTAATAACTCTGGACAGTTAGTAAGGTCGATTTTTGTATTGTCACTACTTGGTTAAATATATTAAAAAGTAAAGGTGATTTTGAAGGTTAATGAAGGTGAATTTAACCTTCAATTTACCTTCACTTCACCTTCAACTTCACCCTCACTTCGCCTTCACTTTTATTTCCGTTAGATAGCTCTTGAAAGTTAAGATAGGAAAGTGAAAGTCGTTTTGCTCTATCTTCAACTGTTTTTGCTTGGTAAATCGTCAAAGTCCAAAAATTCCGATTTTCAATTGTTAATAACTCCCAAACTATTAACTTTAGGTATAGGAATATGACAAGACAAAATGCTTAGAATTTTATGTAGATTCGAAAATGCAAAAATATACCAGTCCCATTTAAAAGAACCTGATTTTGTGTGCCATGTTTTTGGCTCACCCTGTATACTTCAAAATAATTTTAAAAAGTAGCTAAAATAGCAGTCTATAACATAGTTTTTGTTTGGAATCAAAATTCTCAATAGTATGGATACTATGGAATCCTGTATATAGGTTGTCGTTCATGCCAAGTTTCGAAACATCCTGTATAAAAACTTATTAAGATATCAATAAAGCTTTTGCCACTTAAAATGATTATAATTTGTGTGTTTGTAATTTTGGAATGATAAAACAACATTTTTGATCTTCTTTTAATTTATGCCACGTTTTAACAATAATCGGCCACTGTGCGTCGTTTACTCGCTACAGCGTGTTTCTGCGTTTTCTTTTTATCCTTTGCACACTTTTTTATTTTAAAATATTTTTAATTCTCTCAAAAAAATTCCACAGCAACTTTTTATGCAGATTGCAGATATGATTTTAGTTTTCCTCTAGGGTGGCACATTTTTTTGACTTATGTTTTTATTTTTTGAAAATTTTTTAAAACTGTGTGTACACTTTATATATTCTTCTCAGCCGTTTCAGAGATATTGTCATATTTTGTCATTTATGACTGATATTGGTTAGATAGTAGCCATGAAAAGTAATTATGTTTTATTTTTAAAAATCTTGTTTTAACTTTTGTTTTTTATTGACTGCAATGAGGGGAAAACATTTTTATTAATAACTTATTAACGCAACTAAGGGTAAAAAATAATCCTAATTTTTGGTATTTTAAGTAATTTTTTAAATATTTTGCCCTAGGAACTTTTAATCAGGTTTTATTAAAACGTTAATATTTAATGTAACAAAACAAATCATTATTTTTTATATTTTAGTAAATTAAAAGATAACCATGGAAAACAAATGCCAGCTTTTAGCTAAAAGGGTTAAATTTAGCTTGTGTTTGTTTTTCATGGTCATCTTTTTACTCACCTGTATACAAAAAAATAATGGTTGCTTTTTACATAAAATATTACGTATTAAGAAAACCTGATCAAAATGTTTCTAGGGCAAAATATTAACAAAATAATTTAAAATACTTATAAAATAGGATTATTTTTATCCTTATTTGCGTTATTAAATTATTAATAAAAATGGTTTTCCGTCATTGCAGTCCATAAAAACAAAAGTTATAACAAGATTGTTTAAAGTAAAACATAATTACTTTTTTCATGGCCTACTATCTAACCAATATCAGTCATAAATGACAAAATATGCAATATCTCAGAAACGGCTGAGAAGAAATATAAAGTGTGACACATTTTTGAAAAGGTAATTTTTTAGCCATTTTAATAGTGAAAATATATACAGGGTGTTCCATTTAAAATTTCCAAAAATAAATAAATAAATAAAAATGCACAACCCTAGGAAAAAACTAAAATTATATCTGCGATCTGCATAAAAAGTTGCTGTAGAAATGTTTTTACAGAATTAAAAAATATTTAAAAATGAAAAGTTATAAAGGATTAAAGAAAACGCAAGAAATTAGTAACGACGAGTAAACGACGCAAGATAGCGAATTATAATTTTCACTAGTAAATTTGGCTTAAAATTTGAGCCTCGCAAATGGGGGTCAGTTTTTTGTGAAACATACAGAAACATGAGTTTTTAACAAAATCGTCAAATTTGGCCCACGCATGGCGAATTGTCCTGCTGGTAGTACTTTTACTTTTATAAAATTTTCATAAGGTTGGCCTTTTAGCAGCAAAAATGGTACTAGCAGTACATTTTAAAATCGCGCGGTTCTGTCCTACGAAGAGGACTAAAATTCCCATAGCGCAACCGGCAGCATCAGATCCGGACTAAAATAAATTAAAAAATTATAATAATATTTATCCTAAGCAAATATTTTTTGCTAACAATATATTTTGTCGAAAACAAAATTGTATTGTATCCAGAAGCAAAACAAGGATTTTTATTTTTTGATGGTTACCAAAAACTTTAAGACTTTACATGTTAGTATAAATCTGAGTCAAATCAGATATAAAAGAACAAAATATATTTTTTCTCAATTTTTGGCAAACATTATGTTATTTACTGTTTCCACTTTATGCACATTTACGCTAATGAAATAAAAAAATATTATATTAAACGTAATTTAAATAGAAAAATAAAAACGTTTAAAATAGTTAATAGTTTTCATTTTTTCATTTAGGAAAGTTAAACTTAATCACACCTTGTATTTGAATGTAAAAATTAAAAGCCCCCTTCAAGATTATTACAACAATGCCCGGTTTGATGGGTCTAGCTCTAATAGTTTTCGAGGAATAAAAAGTTAAAGTATAAACAAATACATATGTGCAAAGAAATCTGGGAAAATAAACATTAACAATTAAAAAAGTTCCATCAAGTTCGGGCAGTGGATGTTAAACTGTATTTATTTTATATTTTTTAATATTACTTACTATTTTTTATATAAATGTTTTTTAAGAACCAACCTTTGATACATATAAATAAAATTATCTTGTGTAAATCTTTTCTGTTTATTTCCATGCTTTGTCCATCCACATCGAAGACCACCTCCAGTGTATTTTTCAGCGTAACTTTTGTAACAGTGCCCCAACATACAGCGGTATTATAATTCATTTCATACATTAATTTTGATCACGAGTTCGTCCCTGGCGGATCGAATTTAAGCCATTTTTTGTTGTTAATACAGTTCAAAACATTTTAAAAACATTACATTTTCCTGATAAACAGTGACGTCATATACGTCACGTATTTAACCGTGTTTGAATACATCTCGGACAATGGTTTAAAAACAATATAGTTATTCTTGTCGGGCGGGCATATGCTTTGAACTCATTAAAAACTTTGTTTCGGTCATTTTTGTGAATTTTTAACATGAATGTAAATGGCAAGTGAAAAATTTGTGTATTTGGTGTAAAGTAAAGTACATAATATTAACCCTAAAAATAAAAATCCTAATCAACTTAAAAGCTTATTGGGCTGTGAAGCAACGGTTTAAAAACCTACATTTTCTTGATCCTAATATTCATATTGTCATTTTCGAATACGGTTTGAACCACTCAGACGAATGCGTTCAGCAAGAAAATTTGACTTTAGTCGCTCGAACTGCAAGGCGCGCTTCCACTTCCATGGCTGTAATTTAACTAACGAAACGAATTTTTGACAGATTAAAACTGGCGTTGTTATAGAAAATCGCCTTCTATCTAACGGTATAAATTTCAAGCCTACCAGCTGCACAGAAAGTCCTCAAAAATAAAATTTAAAAACGTCCTACCAGCAGGACGTAATGTCCTGCTGGTAGTACGCTGTACATTCTATCCTTAAGAGTTATTAACTCTTGTGGTTTTTTAGAGATCTCCAAGACAATCGGACTTTTAAAACAGTAGCGTAGCTAGGCGCAGGCGGTGTAGGCGGTTGCCTATGGCCTCGCTCCTGGTGGGGCTCGCGAGAAGGTGTAGGTATGAAATGTGACATAGGGAAAAAGCATAGAAATGAAAGGGTTTTTGGGCCCGTAAAGAACCTCGCAAGAAAGGTAAAGACTTTTTTTTTTTTTGGTCTCAACTTTTTTACCCATGATCAGTGACCAGTGACAACATAAGGGTCCTCGCAGATACGACTTCACCTACGCCTAATTTTGGTCACGCAACGCCACTTATTTAAAACATAATTTTTAATAAATATTTTAAAACAAATTTAATATGCATCCGATGACAAGATTTTATACATTGTCTCTTTTTTTTTAATGTTTAATGTACACGGTGGCGCCTTTCCGCTGACCTTGCAGGGGATAGCGAAAACTAAAGGGGATAAAACGAATCTGATTTCACAATCTCGATTTCAATTTTTAAAACAAATATAATGATAAATGTAAATCATAGCTAACTTGACTCGTTGTGGAGATACAGAGTGTTTTTCAAATTTTGTCATTTGTAACTTTAAATAGAAAAAAAATGTTTGGGTTGCCATATGTTCGAAACTAATAAAGACTAATATATTATGAACTTGGTATATTTTGTAAAGATCTATTTATTAGGCATAAAATATACATTGTTTCATTAAAAAATATATATGTTTTGTTGTACACATGTTAAAAGATATTAAAACTTAATTATTATCTACTGATTTAAAAACTTTAAAATGAAGTTTACAACTAATATTTTATATTTTATATATTAAAAAGTTAAAATGAGTAAAAATGTATATCCTGACACCCGGTACATTGCTACATTATTCCGTTAGATGATGGCGATCTTAGGTTTGCCAGCCAATATTTTATTTGGAGGTAATCAATTTAGGTTCATATCAAATTTTGCAGTTTCAAGGATTTTATCTAATTTTAATAGTTTTGGAAAAAAATTAAATTCAAAGTTTAAAAAAATTAACACTGAAGATAAAATTTTGACTTAATAAAACTTTATGTACTCAATTTATTGCTCAATTAAAGTCACTTATTTATTTCTTGTTTAAATAATTTTTAACAGCTTGCTGCGCAAAAAGTAGTATAAACCGTTTTTATGTCATCAAAACGCAAAAACTTTAATAACCATGAAGAAAATCTTAAAACTAATATTTTAAGCTGCGCTTTAAAAGGAGCTTTGTTTGGGCACCCTTTGAAATATTCCTGGGTGAGAGCGAAAAAATTTGAACTGTTTGGCACACCCTACCGTTTACATACCCACTTATCAAACCCTAAACAGACAAACACAACTTCTAAAATTAAACTTCATTGTTTCTTGCATTCCTTATTATTATTGTTTTTCATTTAAGGGGCCTAGTTTTAAAGTGTACAATCTTCATTTATACTTTTTAACATAACGGTCCAATAGTTTTTTTTTATCGCTGAATTTAAATAAATAAATTTTTAGGTTACGACTACATCCATACCAGAGGGTTCAAATCTAAAAACAATGCGTTACATTATTAATTTTATGAGTTTTTTGTTTATTCTTTATTCGATATAACACAATTTAAGTTCGTAAATTTTATTCTTTAAAACTGGACCCCTTATTCTTTTTAGTACATTTTTATGCATAACAAATTATAAAATTGTCCTTTTTCATTGTCAATATTCTCTTGTGTAAATAAAAATAAAAAAAAACATGAGAGTCGGCAGGATGAGTTCCAGGGGTGCAAAAATTAAAAATTTTGAGTACCAAAGGATACAAAGTTTTAAAACCAAAAAATTCTTTCCCCAATAAAACGACCTTTGTACAATTAATTTCATATACAAAGCCCAAAACTTTTTAACGAAAAAGGAAAAAAGGTCTCCATCTACAAAATACTGCTTTTTCCATACATTTCCTCTTGTATTCCTTTCCCGTGCACTTACTAGATCTAGGGGGTACAAATCCATTAAAGAGCAAAAAAAAGCTTTATTTTTGCGTAGTTTTTCTTGCATTTTCTGACACTATACAAAATCCAGGGAGGTGCAAATGCACTACCTTAAAAAATGTATTTTTAACTAAATAAAATACGACTTAGTTTTGAGGTTGACGTAAGAAAACGTAATTTTATAAATGTAACATGTCGTAAAATATTTTTATAGTCATTTTAATACATCAACGATATTTGAAAACTTTGCCTAAGTGCGGTGACAGCTTGTTAGCACATTACAAAGACCGTCACGTTGGACATGGACAATGTGAATTGTCATGTCATTTACATGGAATGTAACAACTACGGCAACAAAGCTAAAGGTCTATTTTGCGAAACTTAATTAATGTGTTTTTTTGTAATAACCTTAACTTATTTACATTTTTTCAAATGAAAAAAAAAAAATTCAGAATTATTAAAAACATACATGGTGTTTATTTAAAATACTAAGGTTACCCTATTAAAAAGAAACACCATTAAAAAGATATTTAGAAGACCTTTAAGAAAATAAGACATTAAGTAAATCTAACTTTATTAGTTTTGGGAATATGTCCATCCAAATCAGGTACCACCACTTTGTAGTAGGTAAGCTTACATTCAACAGAACTTTACATTCTAGGGTTCTAAAGTGCTTGCCAGGAGGTTTAAAATGAGTTTTTTAATGAACACCCTTTATATTTCCTGTCTGTGTAATAAACATGTAGACCTTTTTTGTGGTTTTCAAAATTTCTCAAAATTAGATTTTTTGCAAATTCATTTGGCTCCCACTACCAATTGTTGGCCAGACCAAAACCAAAATGCTCTTAATTATATTTTAAGTCTGCTATAATATTTAGTAATTTAAAGTTGCTTAGCAATTATTCATTAGTTGTCAGTTTTACTCATTAACAAAATTAGTTTTAGTTTCAACATTACTGTAAAGCCGATAATACCACATACATTAATTAATGCTTTTAGAACTTTGAATGCAAATATGTTGTATTTTTAAATAGCTAAATTAAAATTAGTTTCCTGAAAAAAGTATAAATTTCATTTAATTATTTTGACCTTTAGCTTTATACAGTTTAATTTACAAACGCTCATATTTAATTAAAAGGTTGAATCCGTTAATTAAAAAGTTGGACCTATAAAATGGAGGTCTGCTCGTATCTTTAAAAATAAATGATTAGCTCAATAGGATTTTATTTACGTGTAAAACTAAATACTAAAATTTTATTATTAGATGGTATTAGCTTGTCAGTTTTAAATTACATGTCTATAAAAAGTCTTTGTTGATGAAATAGGGGAAAATGACCAAAAATGACATAGTTTATAAATTTGTGCCTCTATTTAAAAAATAAAAATTATAACGAATTATAAGGGTCCTTTATTACTTATTTTTAGTCATTACTTACCTAGGGGAAACTTATCCAGCATAGACAAAAATATCACCATCTTTAATAATTTTTTAAAGCATTTTGTAAAGTAAAAGAGATACATTAAATAATTTTAAAACTTGTATGTATTTAAAACATTTAACATTGATAATATAATATATAATATAGGTATGTAAATAATCATGACTATTTTTTAACCTAACAAAAAGTTCACGGATAAATATCTTCGTTCTAGGGAAGACTAAGCGCTTTTTGCATGGGCCCACTTGGAATAATCGTGGCGAGCAGATATCGTTTTATATTTACCCACCATCAAAAAAAAAAGTTATTGATGTTAACGAACACGTTGAAAAAGTATGTTATTTTGCACTTATTACATGTATGTTATTTTACCCGAAGACGACAATTTAACAAACATGCCTAAATACCTATAATATCTAATCATAATTATAAATCAGCATAGCCACATTATTGTAATTTCAATAAAAAAATAACTATTAAAAAAAAACAATATGATTTTGCAAAAATACACAAACTATAGATTAATTAGATTTATTTTGCCGTTGGTGAATTTCTTTATTTGTGCTAAAAAAATTCGACGTCTTCCTGTACAGAAATTTATATACTAACGGCTGTGACCATATTACAAGCTCCAACACATTTAAGGAGATTTTTCGTGTTCATACGGTTCAAAACATTTAAATACCTATCTCTATCTAACTCTCATATTTATATTGTTATTTCAAATGCGGTTTCAACCAAAGATTCCTCATTGAAAAATATGAAAAAAGTTCCTATAAACATGGGTCCGAAAATGCATAGTTTCCAAGATACATGGGTGTCCAACATTTAGGTTCAACATTCACCTTCTTTAATCTTCAGTTGACCTTCACTTTTTAATGTCATTAGATAGTCCTTAAAAAGTTAAGATAGGGAAAGCAAAATTAATTTTGCTCTATCTTTTTAACTGGTTTTGCCCAGTAAACTGTCAAAATTGCAAAATTCCGTCCCAAGAAAAACACGTAATAGTGGTTTTTGGTTTTTTTCTCCTGAAACGAAGGCTAGATACAAAAGAATTGCCCGTAGACCCCGAGATGTTAGTATTTTCAGCCGCTTGGCTCTAAAAAATAAATAAAAGTCATCAAAAGTCAGTGGCGTACATTTTTTGGCAATTATTTTTCGATAAGATGTCCCGTGAGACGCCACTGGACTCAATAATCCTTTTAATTTAATATGCCCAACTTTGGCCCCTAATACTAGAAACAACACTGAAATATTTCTCAAGAGAAATCGATTACAGGGTGCCCACGATAACTACAAAAACCTATTTTATTTAAAAAGTTTAACACCCTGTATCTTGGAAACTATGCATTTTGGACCTCGTGCGTTTATAGGGAACTTTTTTCATATTTTTCAATGAGGAATCACCTCCTCAGTTCTGGCCCTGCATTTTTTCCAACTGGCGTCGTGAAATATTCTACCGTTAGTTGCGTCCTGGGGTCCACCGGACCCCATTGTTTATGGAGTTTTTTTAATTATTAGGGACGTATTATATTATTTCTTAATAGTTTGTAATTATTTAAGCTGGAATAAAACCACAAGAGTCTTTTTTAATTTTTATTTTACTGCAGCGTAATACAAGATAGCAAGAAACGCTCTAAGTTCTTCCTTTGTTAGTTCTCTCAGTTCCGTTCTATCAGGGTTGCTAAATTTATCCTGAAATGACAATATCTTTTCATTTGTCCGAAGAATTATTTAATTTTCCATGTCTTCTGTAAAAAGAAAGCTCCATATTTTTAATGGATCGGCGACATCACCACATCTTGCAGGTCCTTTCAGTCCCGGAAGAACCTTGATCAGATTGTGTTTCTTTGTTCTTATATTTAAATTTGGGTTGGCCGGAACAGCAGACCATTTGTATCGATTTTTGCCAAAATAAAACTTTTCATTCATTGTTTCTGTCCGCTTGTCTTTTTGTGATTAGCATGAATTTCTTGTGTTTCAGTATTATCCTCCTCACATTCCATTTCAGAATCAGAGTTATGGTCACATTCTAGGGAAAAATCCTTGTCCTTTGTAGTCATCATAGTCACTACACTCACTTTTCAATTTCATCATACCACTGGCTTAATGTTTCTTCATAATTAGAGTCCCCGAAATGCACACTTTTGAAAGAACCCGCCATTTCAAAAATAACACACTATTAGCGTCGTGGTGCCACACAGACCCCAAATGAACTTTGCCACTATATAGGGTCGCGACATTCGGCCATATTGCTTTGACGTGTTATGACGTCACATCTCCCATTTTTCGGCCATGTTGTTCATGTGCCGGAGATATACAGTTTATTGTATTAGTAGAACAACCGTTTACACAACAGTTTTTAATTATTGTTAAGTTGTAAATTCTCTTACTTTAAATAAAAACATTTGGAATTACATCTTTCAACAAATATCATTTCCAAAACAATGCAAAAATGAAATGCGCAAATTCTAGACGCCACTGGATTGATCATCAGCTTGATTCTTGCAGTTTTGCCAACTTTCTCCGGAGTGCCTTCCTTGCCGTCCCCTTGACCTGCGAACCGCCTAAAAGGTTAGAGGATGTGTCGCAACCTATAAATACAAACTAACCTTGCAAAGATCGATTGATGAGATAAGGTCACGACATTCGCCATATTGGCTAGCGCGGCTGTGACGTCAAGTCGGGCCATTTTCGGCCATGTTTGATTTTAGGCAGATCAGTGGCGTAGAATTAAGGAGAAAACAAAAAGAACTGTATGTTGTAAACAAAATTTATTGGATTATTTTAATAGGCATAACCTAAAACAAAAACATAAATGTGGTTTAAATATTGAAAATTAAAAATTATCAAAGCGACGACAGGACGATGAGGTACCTGGCAGAGCAAAACATTTTCCATGGTTCCGTAAGTCAAAAACCATTTTAAAAACTTTGTATACAAGGTGTCCGCTAATGAATGGTACACAGAAAAACCACAGATTCCTTATGCCAAAATATTAAGATTTAACCAAACATACCTAATATCC
This sequence comes from Listronotus bonariensis, assembly GCA_014170235.1. Taxonomy (NCBI): domain Eukaryota; kingdom Metazoa; phylum Arthropoda; class Insecta; order Coleoptera; family Curculionidae; genus Listronotus; species Listronotus bonariensis. The sequence goes on from JACEGR010005208.1 coordinate 13,932, forward strand.
AAAAGTTTATAATAAGGAAGATACGGGGGTGTCATAGTAAAAGAAAAAGTAAATTTATTTCGATAATTGTTCCCCTTTTAAATATCTTAATAAAACGGTATCTCGGGGTTTTTAAACATTAGCTTTTCAGATCGAATATTAATTTTTGTGTGTAGACTAGAGGGCGATGGGTACACTATTTAAAATTCTCTAAAACTACCCAATTTTTTGTTACTACTCTGTATGTATGTAAACTAGTAAGCTTCTATGCTTTCTGCACAAAAAAGGTATACTTAGTAAGAATCGGTCTTGACAACCGTTTTTAAGGTATTCACGTTTTAGTTGTTCAGTGCACCCGAAAGTATGTACCTTCAATAACATCGTATTAGCTATAATTACAACTGCTCAGATATAAATAGCTGATAGCTAAAAACTCCTGGATACCGAGTTTTATTAAAATGTTTAAAACATATCAGAAATTATCGAAATGCATGAATAAAAAATATTTATATCCCTTTAACACCCCGTATCTTCCTTATCATTAACTTTTGGATATAGGTATGTTTGTTTAAATCCTAAATGGGTATTTTCGCATAAGAAATCTGTGGTTTTTCTGTGTACCATTAATTAGCGGACACTCATCTGTATCATATGTATATAAAAACACGAATGACTGAAAACTATTCGACTAAACACTATCAAAATCTCTAAAATAAAACGAGTCCGAACCAATAATATGTGAAGTCTCTAAACTAACCAAAACATTAACAACTGGAAATCCTTGCAAAATATACAACCAAAATGAAAATGGCAAATTTCCACAGTTTTTACCAAACAAAGCTTCGACAAGGCACGACTCTGTCATCAGCTGATAATGCTACCAACTTTGAACAAGAACTGCCAACCGAAATCGTAATTCTCACACCCTCACGTCCCTGACAAAAAGCTATCACCCGGTCTTGCTTATAGTGTAAAGGGGTACACTCTAGTCAAAACAACTTGGCCTACAAAGTTGACTACACAGATAGGTGAAACGTGGTCAATGAGCCAAATTGTTTTGAATGGACTATCGGGAAAGAACTACCTTTATTTACCAACACCTTAAAAAACGTAACATTTTTTTTTTAGTAGAAATATTTTTGTTTCTGAAAAATGCGTCTTTTTTAGTTCTTAAAATTATATATTTATATAGTCATGTTTTGTATAGGGATAAATCTAAAGGGTAATTCCAATTAACATTTAGGAAAACAAAATGACCGCGCATTACTTTAAATATTTGGCATCGTGCGACGGAGGTATACTTTTAGTAATAGAATTCTGAAGACTCTTTCCCTACATATTAAAAAAAGCTTGTCTCTAATTTGATAGAATTTTAACATCCATATTGCCTGTACTATTTACTACATTGAAATGTTTATATGTTAAGGGACACGTGAGGTAGAGATCAACTTGCATAAGTAGTAAATTGGATTTACGTGTATAACATTAAGGTAAGTAAGTATTCTCTGTACATTTAGAAACATAAATAATAGATTTTGAGAAGACCATACTCATCAGATTATTGTGTATAACGTTACATATTTTATTACGTAAAGTAATTATTAAGTTGAATGTATATGTATAAGTAACATGTAGAATAGACAAGTTCAAAAATCACTTGACATTTGACATACTGGGTTAGTAAAAAGAACTGCAACCCCTTATTAATATTTAAAACCGCTAAAGCCACGTTAACCAAATCTGGCCACCAAGGTTTTTTTTGGATATGAATAGTTGAATAGTGATATTCGGTACAAATGTTGTTAGATTTCCAAATTTTTGTGTTACAGGTTTTTGTTTTGCTGCATTAAATTGGGCCGAGTAGAGTTTTGGTTAGTTTTTAAGTTTTAATATTATGTCTCCTATTACTTGTCCGAGATATGATACACTACACTTTCGCAAGTACTTTAGCTCCTAAATATCTCTAAAACCGCTAAAGCTGTGTTTATAAATTTGATATTTGGGGAAAATTTAGACACGCCTAATTGATTGATCAGCATTGTTGTCAATAATTTGATATTGTCATATGTCGGTAAATGGTAAAAAGTAAAGTTTGAAAATTAGGAATCTTACTAAAGTTGGCTGTTTTTGTTGCGAATAAAACAAATGAGGCATTCCATTCAAAATACCAAAAATATTACGTGCGGCCCAAAACTTTAAAATCTGTCAACAATGACAATATCACTGCTCAATCCTGCCAAAAAACCCTTAAATACCGATTTTTTTTACGCAGCATAGGCGGTTTTAGAGATATTTGAGCGCATCTGAACTTTTACGTAAAATGTGGCGTTGTCATATCTTAGCAGCTAGAAAAAATTGATTTTTGAGATTTGCGAGTTTATTTATTTTGACCTGCACAACCCATTGTAATCAAAATAAATAAAGGTATCGATTAAAAAAATAATAGTAAATAAGATACATGAAGCACAAATCCATTTTACTATTAAATTCTTTATGCCCGGTAACTCCGGATACCGAATTTAGTAAATGTAACAGTAGCGGTTTGAAAGATATTTTAAAGTGTAAAGTACTATTTACTAACCCGCTATATACCTTTGTTTAAAAAAACTTTTAATTGGCTTATATTTTTAGTAACTAAGTAAACTTTATTTAGGTAGTATACGTAAGAATTTATTACCCGGGTTGCTTGCTTTCAAAAATTATGGATATATTCCTTATTTCATGTAAAGATTTTTTTTTCAAAACACAGAGTATTAAACTTTTTTTTAATATCCCTTATACAATTTTGCTTCAAATTTACATTCATTATCTGTTGCTTTAACATAATGACCAGCTTGTGACCAATTGCCATCCCGGCGAATGAGCTCTCAACATCAGTATTAAAGTGCTTAATATTCTTATGTAACAATTAATTAATTTGAAATAACTTTTTCTAATTCTATTTTACTGCTGACCAATTACTGTGACCTAATGACCAATCGTGACCGATTCGTGACCAATTGTTACAGCATGAAACGACCTCCGAATGTTGATGTTGAAGTGCTAAATATATTTATGTAGCAATTAGTGACCCTAAAATAACTCCTAACTCCTTATATTTTTTTCAGTATCTTTGACCAAGTATAAAATGACCTTTTCTCTAATTGTTAGTAGCTTTCAGTATTTGTTTTTAAATATAAAATTTTTAATTTTGTGCGGCTCACAATATTTTCTCGTCCTTAAATGTCTTTATTTATTACAAAACTCCTTTAGCCTGCTGACCAATTCATTAATCATTCTGACCAATTAATTAATCATACTGACCAATGTTGACAATTTTGTGACCAATTGCATCCATTTTGATTAAGCCATGAATTATTTATTTGAAGCGCTAAAAAATTTTATGATAGCCTTGATATTTTAAACATGCTTTAAAAGCTGGTGCACGTATGACCAATTCTTTAGATTAAGTGACCATTTATGACTATTTAGTGAACAATTTAAGCTGCTTTTCAAACCTCAAATTTTACATTTTAGCACACTAAAAATGGATGGGGCTGACTTAAGCGGCACCTAAACAAATATTTCTGACGGAAGAGTCAGGTTTAACAAGTTTTCATAAAATGTAAAATAGCTTGTAAGTTTTCTAAGCTTTAAACAGAATATTAAAAAAGTAGAAACAAAATACCTTTAAGTTGTTTGCTATGGTAAGTGAGTCACAGAACAATACACACTTTGGGTCTTTAAAATACTCTTTTAATTGTAATAAAATATACAGGGGTCAGAACTAACCAGAACTTACCAAAACTAATAGAAACAAGATATATTACATGTGGTATTTTTAAAAAAATTAATACAAAATCTTTTGATTGGTACGACTCTTAATTTTTTTATAGTTGTTGAAAACAACAATTTAGTATTTTACCTAAAAGCAAAGTAACTTATGATGGGCACTTCATTTAGATGACCCTGTATATGTGACTTTTAGACTACCTCTTTATTATAATTTTAATAAACCTAGTTTTTTATTGTATTAACATTTATATCAGGGTGTTCAAACTCTATTTATACACGAAATAATCTTCGCCCCCGTACAAGATACAAAAATAAACTTAAAATAAAAAATGTTAACCAGTTAATATACACAGTATCTTTAAAACATAATTTTCAATATCTAGTAGGTTTTTCAAATAAAACACCCAGTATATTTTTACAAATTTTTAGTTTGTCTTTTGCCGGTTTCTTGAGATATCAGCAGTATGCAGATTTACTTATTACCGATTAAAAGTGAAGAAAGAAAATAGGGTCTAATTATTTTAAAATAATTCTGTCCCTGTCAGAAGAACAAATATTATAATAAAATGTAATTAATTACTTTTTATCGTAAAATCTACTAGAAGGGATATCAGCAATTTAGTTTATTTAAGACCCATATTTACTAAATTGCACTAAAATGCAGCAATACGTCAATTGTGGCTGGTACAGGGGCAGAAGTTATTTTGTGTATAAATAGAATTGGGGCACCCTGTATACTTATAAATTATATAAATTTAAATAGGTATGTCAAAAAACGCTTCGACTTAGGTATAGAACATGATACATAAAAATATGCTTAGAATTGTGTGTAGAATTCGACATTGGTAATAATATATACGGTATTTTATTTAAAATAAGTGAGTTGCTACGCACTTTTGGTATAACCGGAATAACTAGAAACGTAAATTTTTGCAATTAATCGAAAACCCGATGTTCAATTGTTTTTTTTGTATGCAGCACGTTAATCAGCGAAAAAATGCTACTACTTTGCTAATTTAATCGACTTTGTATCTCCAATAATAAAGAAGTTAGCAATAGTGCCGGCTTAAAATTGATCACCCTGTATATTTCAGTAGACTACAAAGGTATTGTATCTGAAAATATAAAAAATCAAAATAAATCTTCAATCAAGAAATAAAAGTTTTTCCATTTTCCAAGAGAATAAAATTATTGATTTTATTAATCGTGACGATGTTCCAGTCATTTAACATCGAATAACTGTTAAACCAACAATACACGCCGAATCAAATAATTTCATTGAAGTATTAATCAGTGGCTGTCGGTAATCGTTATTTGAATCGAGATGTGCAGGTTGCCGATGCCGCTTTTGGCTGATTACTATTTATTAACCGCAGATCTGTTTTGACACAGACTGTTGAGTCATTAATAAGAAAAATATGTTTTCGTTTATTTGGATCCTTTATTTAATATAAAAATACAGTGTCTTTTCTAATTGCGATGATAAAATTTAAAGGCGTATACCGGAGCCAATTCTATGATTCCGGATATGCTATGTTTTCAAGATACGGGATGTTAAACTTTAAAAAGAAAATCCGGTTTTTAATAATATCTTTAATATGCCTTATCCGCTTTTAATAAAACTTGGTCGTGGTATTTGTTAAAATATGACGTTAATTTAGCCCTAAATCAATTTTAATCAGTGAAACCATTGGCTTTTTACATTTTTTATAGTTAAAGCATCTAAAAATGCAACTGTTTTGCTTTTTATTTAAATATTTTTACGTATATTGTTTAGTTTTTCAGAAAAAAAAATAAAATCCGCTAAACTACATAATTCTGAACCATAAAAGAAATATTATGGTATTTTTTTCTTTAAAAAATTATGTATTATAACTTCTTATAACCAAGTATGTAACAACAACAATAAAGACCAAATTAATTAACGTTTATATCTAGTCTAACAAATTTTACTAAAAAAATAGTTTTAAGATTTTTAGTTTTTTAAAAAGTTTAACACCCTGTATCTTGAGAAGGAAAAATTTGAGGACCCATGTTTATATATTTTTTTTTTTAGAAAAATGGCTCAGGTATATAGCCTCAAGTTTTCTCGCCCTATTAGAAAACAGCCTGCATAATAATTACATCTAAAGAACTTTTAATATTTTGCAATACAACAATAAAATTTATCTATTGTAGACTGTCCACGGATGGGAATTACAAATAGATAAAAAATTACATATTCAAAAAAGTTATTCTTGATAAAATATATTATTATATACAAAATGATTTTGTATACAGAGTACGCCAAAACTTGAAAAAAAAGATCTTTTTCAAGAGTAAACTACCTTTATTTGACATTTTTAAGCCCAATATCATTAAGAAAAATATATTTCGATTGGCATTTTGCATAACTCTTTTAATGTTACAGGTGTATCAAAAAGCTTTGATGAAACGGATTTGGAGATATCAAAAATTAATTATTTTAAAGTTTGTATAATAAAATGGCCTTAAAAACTCTCATAATTTGTTTGCACCTGCTTCCTCTAAATACTAACACAACACATTTTTTAGCTAAAAACAAATGTGGGCGATTTTGCCAAATAATAGGGTCGAATAAAAAAAAATATTATAATTTTTGTCGATTACAAACTTCATTTTTAATAAATTTTTCTAAATGTATTTTGCTTAAAAAGAAAAATAAAGGTAGTTTACTCTTGGAAAAAACATGTTTTTTAAGTTTTTGCGAATCCTGTATACAAAATTAATATTTTTTCTTTGCAAATCATATTTTTTAAAAGCCGAAATTAACATAAAAATATATTTTTTTTTGGAAAGAAAATTTTTGGTTCATTTATCTACTTATAAAGCCCATCCATGGGCATGTATAATAAACTATGTGTGTCATATATTCATATATTCTGAAGCAACAGTGAGTGGTGAATTTTTTTCGCATACATTTAAACTGAAGTATCACCTTCTAATCTTAAAAAAAATGTTAAAATATATATACAATATATAATTGTTAGTTTTTTATTTTTACCATAAAATATTATTAATTTTAACGTTACAAAATTTAATAAAAGACAACTGAAACTCCTTAGTTATCTAAACTGGAGTATTGCTTTGATTTTCCTTGTTATAAAGTTGTTTTCTTTTTCTTTTATGTTATGAATTTAGGCCACTAACAATTTTTTTTTTAAATTAAAAAAAAAACAAATTTAATAAATTTGGAAAGGTTAAAAGAATAAAGTTTTTGAAAACGTAAGGGGGTTTTACTTACACAAGAAATTAATTGTTTTAAATTTAAAATTTAAAAAATTATATATTCTTATTATATAAAGTTCATAAATAACAAATGATTATTTATTATACAACCAAAAAACTCTAGATTTTAGCTCAAGGTTGTGTTGAGACAAAAACAGCAAGAGTTAAAATCTAAAATTTTTCTTGTAGTAATGTTGGTGTAAGTGTGTAAGTTATTTTTTTCTGTACCAAGAAGAACTACGATCAACTTTGAAACACAATATCGTCACCCTAATTGTAAAACCACCTAACTTCATTTTTAAAACAACATGCATTGCCATCTTTAGCCTTATAAAATAAGGCTTTGTCTATGAGTTGCATATACTATTTTTTCTGCGATCAAAATAATTAAATAATTTTCATTTAAGATAGCATTTTTGAATATATCATAAAATATTTTAAAATTGAATATTTTTAAAAATATCTATATCCGGAAAAAGTACTATTTTTTCCGGATTTTTTTATATTTTACTTCTTAATAAACTGTATTCTTTATAAAGAATGCGAATTTTGTTAATACTTTTATATTTTTTGTAAACAGTACAAAACCATTATTTTATAACTGTAAAATATATTAATTTAAATTTAAAAAATCCATATTTGGTGTCTCAGAATTGACGCCCGTGCTTTATAGGATTCCGATTCCGATTCTTCTTCGTTATCGAATAATTAAAAGAAGTAATAGATTTTATGAATAAAATATTTTATAAACAATAACCTACGAATAATAACAAAAACAACTGGTCTTATAAAATGTTCCCAAATGAGTTGCCTCGTACTTCAAGACAAACATTTGCGCCAAGAATCATGGAAGCACGAACGTTCTGTAGCATATTTTCATTAATTAAAGTTATATACCATAGTAGCAGAAATTCGATACAACATTTTTAGCTTCTACAATGAGCTCGAGATAAACTTTTCCTTGAGATAGCCCCAGAAAATAAAATCCAAGGGATTGAAATCTGGAGATCTAGGTGGCCATGGTATAGGGCCACCGTTTTTAATCCACCTAATAAAAAATAGTACTTTTTAATTAATTAATAATTTTCGCCTGTTTCAAAGTAATCTTTGTTCTCCTCGTCCTATGGTTTCTGCATCCGGGTCTCGACGATTTGGAAACCGTTTCGCATAGGTCTAAACTGCAGCAGTGGCGTTGTCATTGCATGCACCAAACACTTTTAACCTGTCCACATATTCTTAATAACTGTAGTAATGTGCCATTTTAACACACACAAAAATTTAAAAACAAATATTCTTGTCAATATAACATAATGATAAATAAATTTATGACATCGCTATAGCACCGTAATAGTTAAATAAAAAGTACGCGATCAGCGATCATAAAATAGAAGATACAAAAATAAACTTAAAATAGAAAATGTTTATTTGGATACAATTTTTTATTGACAGTACTACTTAATATACAAGGTGTCTCAAAAACAGAATTTTTATTGTAAACTTGATTGTAAAGTAGGCTTTCAAATAAAACACCCTGCATATATTAACAAATTTTGTCTTTGTATTTAATTCTACATTAAAAATGTATAACACACTACAAATATTGCTTGCTTTTTAGATATCGACAGTATGCTAATATACTTATTAACGATTAGAGGTAAGAAGAGAAAATATTATTCTGATTTTAATTATCTCTTAATTATTCTGTTACTGTTAGAGTGTTAAATAACATAGAAAGCATGGAATTAATTACCCTTCATTAAAACTACAAATTAGTAAGTCAGCTATTAAGTTTATTTTTGATACATATTTACGTACTTAACCTAAAAACTAGTAATAATTAACGTATTGCTGTTTTTCTAGTCCAACTAAGTTAATACATATGTGTCTTAAATATACTAATTTGCTGACATGCCCAATAGTAGTTTCTATAATATAAGGTAATTAATTACATGTTATTATATTATTTGAGTATATCAAGCATATTGTTGATATTTAAAAAGCCAGAAATCATTTAACGTATACCCAGATTTTATATTTTGATGTATAACTTAAAACGGAATCAAAATTTGATAAAATATCCAGGGTTATGCCATTTAAAAAATGTACTTAACATAAAAATTATGTTTCTAGACACCTGTTAAATTAACTAGTACTGTCAAATAAACATTTTTTATTTGAAGTTTATTTTTGTATTTTGTACAGGAGTTAAGATATTTCGTGTATAAATAGAGTTGAGAGAGCCTGTATATATTCTTGCACGATGTAAGAGTATCAATAAGTTTACGTTTACATTGAAAATAAAAATGAAATACGTTAGTAAACATTTTATATCGTAAACATGCTTTTTAAACTACCAGTGAAGGTTACCGTGAAAATATTATAGAAAAAATTATGAAAAGAAAATAGATAAAATATTTCTGTAGGAATTGAGTTTTAAAATATAAAATTATGAGTGAGTGTGTGATGTTTTCTTTTTATGTTAAGATTATTTCTAAAATAGATTTTTGTACTTTTGTAATCTTTTTTCTAATTTCACTTAAATTCAATTTTTAAATATTGTAATAAAATCACATAAAGAAATCTGAAAAGTAAAGACGCTTTCTAAAGACAAAAATGATCCTAAAAATTAGTTTCGTTTCGCATACAGGCGCGGCGTGAACGTGTTACTTTACATTACTTTCATTGCAAATATTTTTCTGAGGGTTAGGGCGTAGGGCGTTCGTACGCTCTATGTGTAACGGGAATTAATGTAAAAGTACTTTTAAATTTTAGCCTGTTAACCAAAAAGAGCATGAATCTTGTTTGGTTTTTTACTTTTAAAATCAAAAGGTTTTGATATTTTTATTTACATAGGGTTTTTTTAAATTTTTTGTATTTTCTTAATCCTTTATAATTTTTCTGTTTATACATATTTTTTACTCTTGTAATAACGTAACCTTAAGAATCAGACACATGCTTAAGATATCGAACTAGAAGAGTTACGTGACTGTAGCCCTTATTATTTTTGACACAATGTTTAAAATTTGCATGTAAAACATTGTGGTAAACCTTGTCCGACGAAAAGTAACGCGATCACCCATTCCGATACCCGAAACATTTTGACATTAAGAGGTTGGGTTAAAGCGTTTTCATAAATAGCGGCAAGGAATATTCGTGTACTCTTGTCAAAAGAAACCCCCAAAAGATTTTAAAGTGTTCTTATTATGAAGCGCTTTTTTATTACTGGCCCAGGGACTATTAGTTATATTGGCTAGAAAATCGGCCATTAAAAGTAATAATGTTTTACTTTAAACAATCTTATTATAACTTTTGGTATAATCAAAGAATAATCCTATATAATTAAAAAAGTAATTTATTTAATTGATGTCGGTTAAAATTACAAAATGTGCACCATCCAGAAACGGCTTAAAAAAAATAGTAAAAATTAGTTAACTTACAAAGTTTTAGCGTAGACAAAAAAAAAAACAATAAATCCGTCCTTAAAATGTATTTAATATCATAATAAATAAATGAAAACTGAAAAACCTTTTTATTCAATTATTATAAATGATTGCATCCCCAAAACTCTCCTGGTTTTAAATATTTTTTCCATTTAACTACACCTTACCTTAAACAAAATTTAATGTAAAGAAAACCCTTTATAGAAATTATCTGTAATCCCTACATTTTAAATTTTGATTTTGAAATTTATCGCCATTCATTTTTAATCAAGCGGGCATTCCATTTTCTTTTCAATCTCCTAGAGACCAACAATAATTTTCTTTAGGAATTTAAAAGTCTTTGCCAAAGTAAATGTGCTTTCGCATGGTCAAGGATCCTTGCAATTCGAAGAATTCTAAGAAGTCCAAAATACATGAAAACCGGAGAAATGCAAACCTATATATAACCTTTACCTGGCTTACTCAATTTATAAGTGCTTGTGGCGGTTAAGTTCAATATATTTTCTAGAATGTCTCTGAAGTAATGAAAAGGTAAAGACTCACCCGATATTCAAGAAAATTCTTTAACAGGTCATTTATTACAGGCGCAAAGCTACCATGTAAGAAAATTTGAAGTAAATAGTATAGAGTTTGTACAAAATTGGTAGGAAATATATTAAAATATTGAAATACTCTACAAGATATAAAGGTGACTAAATGGGGAGAGTTGTAGGCCACGCAACCCTTAATCTCATGCTGTTTTGATAAGGGACTGTATTTTGTTTGGTTTTTTGAGTTATTTAAAAAAAAGCATTCCGAAAATGTGCAACTTTTTTATAAAATATTTTTGCAATGTTGTGAAAACATTATTGGTGGCAACTTTTTAAGAGCAATGCATTTCTGTGTTTAGATTTTAACTTTAACATTTCGGTTTTAGGACGCCATCTATTACCTTTGGTTTTCCTTTAGGCTGGCCTTCCGTTTTGTTTTTACATTTTTAAAGAACGGTTTTTATCCTTTAAAATGGCTATTAATTTATAACAATTTTGACTTCAGATTCGTGGTCAGCCGGAAAATATACGTGAGAAAATTTTTGTCGGATACCCAGCACAGACTACTTTTTTATTTATTTTGTTGAACCTGTGTTTTTAATAAAAAGTTTTCACATTCTTGAGGCGCGTCCAAGGGATCAGTTCACGTCTGGCAGCCTCGTTAGGAACTTATTATATGATTAGATTATTATAAAATAATTTTGACCAGCGTGAACCAATGTTTAGTGGTTAAAGCTTGCCTAAGTAAGTTTTTTAACCTTTAATAATAATTTCATAATAAATAATTTATTATTAATTTAGTTATTTTAAAGTAATCTTAATATTATGAAATTGCAAGAGCAAAATAGCCTCTTATAATATATCGGGTGACAACGACATCACTTTCCGGCTGCCATTTTTTATTACTTTATCGATACTGACAAACCTGGTAGGGTTGTGAGACTAACAAAAATAATTTTTAGGTGTATATATAGCTTTGACTTCCGGTTTCACCGGAAATGACTGGAACTTTTGATTTTTAAATGGGACACCCTATATATTTTTTGCTTTTCGGATTCTTTAAATCGTTTTTAGTCAAAATACATTCTTTTAAACAAATTTTGATAAAATTTTATTTTTAAATTAAATTTTTATTTTTATCTAGAGTGCCATGATCATTCTAAAATCACTCCTCATACTTTACTTATTTTCAGAAAAATACGAAATCGATTTTATCTTTTTAAACTTTTTACTACATGGGCTTTAAACTTTATTTTTAGTTTTTTTACCCTATCCCAAAAACCAAAATAGGACCATATCACTTTCATAATATTTCTAAATGTAGTATTTTATTAAAGACAGTAATCCAACGATGTAAAACACAACGACACTTTATTTTCTTTTAAAAAACAACATTTATTAGGTGGGTAAATATCTTTTGATACTAAATGGCGTACGTTGCAATTTATTGTAGTTGCCATGAAATCAGAAACTAATAAAATATTATGTTGTAAAAACAATTGCTTGTGTTTCGTTAAGATTTAAAAAAATAAAAACATTAGTTTGTCTTTATGTATCTCCTCAGTTAAAAAAAAATACACCAAAAAATTGTTATTTTTAAGTTGATATATTCCTTTTAACACTGTATAGAATGCAAGAAAATATAAAATTACTTTAGATGAAATTATGTTCAAAAAATCTTCGTTTTTGAGATAGAGGATGATAAAGTTTAAAAAATGCTATTTTTTATCACAACTTTCTCACCATTACGGATATTTTCACAAAAGTTAGTATATTTTTTTAACTATTACATGTTTTGCTCTAAGAGTGTTTTAAAAAATTATCAGTGGCTTTTAAACAATTTCTAAAGAAAAAAATTGTACGCCACCGATTTTTCTTCAAATTAATAACACTTTTAAAATACTCATATACTCTGGAGTTTATCTGGTCTTTTAATATTTTTTCGTACAACGAATGCTTTTCATTAAAAAAATAAAAAGTCATTTTGAGCATGGCAAAATTGCTTAAATCTGAAATGGTGTTTTGTATGTAAAATTCGTATTTGACTTTATTTAAAATTATACCTTCTAATTTTTAAATTAAGTTTTAATTGTGATAATACCAGTATTTGACCTTTTTTAATACAAACTAGACAAAAACGAATTTACATATAAACACCTTATCAGATATTAGCGATTGCCATGCCGTGAATCAAAATGGCTTTTATTTTTTAAACGAAAACCATTCCTCGTACTAAAAAATAACACAAGACTAAATAAAATTCAAAGAGAATGATTATTTTAAAAATTATTTTAATTAAAATAAATCACTGGCGTACTATTTTCTTTTTCTTGAAAAAACCCAATACAACTCTTGTTCGAACACCAATAGTAATTTTTTTATAAACTTTATTAGCCAAAAATATTATGTTATATTCAAAAAAAGTGTTTTAAATTTTGTAATAATATCTGGATTGGTGGAAAAGTTATGACAAAAGGGCATTTTTTTAACTTCAACACTCTGTATCTTGAGAAACAAAGCATTTTCGAGCATAATTTTTGTTCTATATAGAAATATATTAACTTAAAGATAACTCCGTATATACGTTTAAATGTAAAATTTAATCATACCTATGGGACATACTATTTTGGTATGTTTTTTGTGAGATTTTATTAATTATCTTCTATTTTATTAAATAAAACATGAAATTTTTAAATATGAAAAATAAATAATGAAACTCTGTAATTATAGCGACCAATATATTTATTAACAACAATAGACATTTTTGACAGTAATCAGTTAAAAAGTGACGCGTATTTTAATTAAAAATTTAATTAAATGTTAAAAGCATGTTTGGGCAAAATAACTAATTTAATTATAGCAAATAGTGCACTAATATTGTGTTGGAGTTGTATAAATAATGTACCTGCTTACAATGAAACTATTTGTTAAAACAAATACATGTCAGCCTTTTCAAGCGTATAAAATGCACCTGTAGGGTACTTAGTAATTCTGTTAACTGTTGGTAGACACAAGGATGTACATTTTTAAAAGCTTCAATTTATTACGTTCTGTAACATAAATGTAACAATTTAACAAATTATTATTTAGCTTTTTTCCAAAATAAAGATATTTATTAAATATTTTAAAAAACCTAAACTTTTATACCGGGTGACAACGAGATCACTTTCCGGCTGCCATTTCTTTATTTCTTTATTGATACTGACAAAATTTGGTAGGGTTGTTAGACTAACAAAAAGGTATTTTTAAGGTGTGTATAATAGACTTTTACGACTTGCGGTTTCACCGGAAATGACTGTAGCTTTTGATTTTTAAATGGAACACCCTGTATATTTTTTGTTTTTTGGATTTTTCAGATCGTTTTTAGTCGGAACATAATATTTTTAAACAAATTTGGGTTAAATTTTATTTTTTATCCAGTGTGCAATGATCATTCTAAAATCACTCCTCAAACTTTACTTATTTTCAGAAAAATATTGGTATAGATTTCTTAGGAAAAATTAAGGGCTTACTTAAAAAATACAACAAAAAACGTGCTTCCCTACATTTTTTATTAGTAAAAATATGCATTTTTTGTTGTAGTAATATAAAACCTGTTTGGGAAATAAAATATCTTTGCAACTACGTATTTAATAGCAGAAAAAAGTAATCAAAATTTTAAGATTTTATGTCTACACTGACATTGATTTTACCCAAATCGTATTATTTATTAAGAGAAAACAAACCTGTTTTTTCGAAATGTTAAGCGATAGCAAAAATTTAATAAACCAGTTTTTATTGAAGATATGTTCTGTATTGGTCAGGCGGATTCATTTAATTGATGTTATTTATTTGGGTACACGCCAAAAAAAAATAAAACTTAGGTTTTTTAAAGCAAAGTGAAGAAAAACCCAAAAAAATGTAAAAACAATTATCTAGAATACTGAAAATCGACTTTTCGGTGGCAAGTCTGTCACCGTTGTCAAGATAAAATAAAATATGATAATACAAATTTAAGAAATTAACTATAATTTAGGTTTTAAAATTAAAAATTTTAACATTACCGTTTGACATTTAATGGCCTACCTAATAGTTTAACTTTGATTAGGTTTTATATGTTTTCAACTACCTAATAACTTTTTTTTGAATTGACTAGTAAAACCCCATAACGTTACATTATTTTAACAAGACCTATCCGTTTTGGTAAAAATGAACATGATATTTCTATAAAAATGTATGTACCTGTTTTATCCCCATTTCTGCCTTATATTTGTTATACATCGCATTAATTTAATAACCCAAAAATATTATGTTACCAAGAGTATACAATTAATCACTTTAATAAAACTCTTCATATAAACAATAAAACCTTGTTTGAACACAATTTATTATGACCGCAAAAGGATGGAGATCCCTTCATTCAAGTGACCGTTTATAAAATAACGCTGTTTATAGAAGGTTCGTTAACATTGTTTTAAACCACAATAAGTAAACTGGATATTTTATGTAGATTAGCAAAATTAAACTTTACGAGAAAGTATGTTTCTAAAATATTATTACAGACTTTTAAAATATTTATTTTGTTTATATGTAGAATTGGTAAAAGTTTGAATTTTATTTAATTTAGTTTACCTCAGATTTTTGAGGTTCTTTTAATACTTTCAAAGGATTTCTAAAAGCTTAAATTATCTATTTAGAACTTGTATTAAATCCTGTACTAAAAGAACTTAGGTAGCGCGAGGCGGGGCGCACTACGGGATGTTCGAGAAAATTTTAGCAAAATAGGATATCTCTAGAAGAATGATCACCAGATATTCAATTCTTGCACCAAAATGTAGCTATTGTAATTATCTATCAAAAAAAAATCTATCTAAAAATATAACCACTCCAGATATGTTTAGAAAATTTAATACATTTCTTTGGACCATTATATTACTCTTTTTGCTGTAAAATTACAAAAAAAAATACCAGTTGCGTTCAGACAAGATTTCCATTGATTTTTTTATAAATAAAAAATATATAATTTTAAAATACTTACAAACTTTGGGGATAATTTGATCTCTGATGATTTTTCCGTACGATGAACAGTTTTCGTTAAAATAGATAAAACACTGATCTCAATGGATTGCCAATATTATATCCTGCGCGAAACAAAGTTACATTTCATGGGCGAAAAAACCGGTTTGTGCGCAAGCCAGTTGAGGTAAATGCATCCGGCTCCAAACCAACTATCCGCATTATAGGAAAAAATTTGTTGGCGGCGTCCTGGTTTTCTGTTTCGAAGTACGGTAGCTAATGAGCGTTCTGACCGTACCGCGGAAGAAGGGTACGGGGTGCCGGTGTTTGTATTTTGCCACGGCTTTTAAGTGCGCATGTTCATCCACCATTTATTTGTTTAATGCGCAAGGTCGTAAAAATCCGAAAAGTGCTTCTTGCCACTGCGGATCTAAATGTAGGTTATCTATGAGATAAAAGCAATTTTGATGCATGGCAAAATCGATAAAATCTGATATGGCGTTTTGTTTCTAAGTGTTAGTTAGGTTTCTGACTTCGTAATGGCTTTTTAAAAGCAAAGAGGATTAACACAAATCTTGTTTGAACGCCACTGTTTTTTTTTAAGCTTTTACAGAAAAAATGTGATGTAACGGTTAAAAAAAAGTGTGTACCTAATTTTGTATAAATATCTGGAATGGTAGGCAGAGTTAATGTAAACAGAGGCATTTTTTTTCTTGAAACTTTAACTTACACCGTATATTATTGAAAAGAAAGCGTTTTTTTGACACAATTTTTTTAAAATATTTCCTATCATCATGCATTTTATACAGTGAAAAAATACATTATATAAAAAAAAATGGTTGATTACCCGTCCTAATTTTTGACGTCTCAGTGTTGGACTAAAAATTGTTAAAAAAAAAATATAAAATAATTATTGTCCGAAAGCTTTTGAAGCAAGCTTTTCGTTTGATAATTCTAGTATTTTTCAGTGTGTTTTAGTGCTTGTAGGGAAAAAATATTTTTGGAAAATTTCAGATTTTGATAAGATGTAACCACTGTCTGCATCCCACAGTCGGGCGTACATAATTTACATAAGGCGTTTTTTCATTTTTGAACTCCCCTCCCACGGTAGAGATTTGGTGAGATTGCTTTAAACCTCCCTTCGCATCTTCAAATCTCACGTGAAATTTATAAAAATGTAAAAAGTGCACCATTTATTAAACCGGAAATGATTTTGTCGTCGAAATAATTTAAAAAAGATCTTAACCCAAAAGTAACACTGCATCACAGCATACATTTTTCTTGGTAGGACCTGCCCAAATGTTAACTTGATATTATCTAAATATTTTACCAACAAAAAATATTTTAATTAAAAAATGTAAATTTTAATTTAAATGATTATTTTAGAATTTCAAAAAATAGGAAGCATTTACGAAAGGATTTACTTTAAAGTGGTCTACCGAAATATTTCAAATAAGAAAAGTACAGGTTACAAATCCAACAACCTATCTCTTAAAAGATACCCAAAATATTAAAGGAGGTTTTTATGCAGAAGAGCTGCAGAAGGTCAAATATGCAGATGTATATTTGGTTGACAAAATTTTAAAAGAGAGAAATGAAAACAAAGGATTTTGTTAAATGGTTAGGGTTTAAGGAGTACACAATTCCTGGGATTTCTAAAGACAATGTATTGTTATAATTTATCTAAAATTAAAAAAAAATTAACTGTTTCCGGTTTCTAGGGAAAAAAATTACGTCATATTTGCACAAACACCCCTCCCCCCACGATTAAATTAGATGAAATTCCAGTCGACCCCTCCCTTTCCAAAATACGTCACGTAATTTATGTTCGCCTCCTAACCAGAAGCATTTGGAGTGTTCCTAGACTTTTCCTTATTACCATAAAAGGGCAGAAGAGAAAAACCTCCGGGAGTTAGTATAATTTCGACTGTGTGGTGTTCGTTTCCAAAATATTGACATAAAGGTTTTTGTCATTAGCTGTTACCATAGTTACATTCGTTTTTAATAAGAGGATATAAAAGGACTAAAACCTTTTTTTGTACACGACGTGTTACGAAACAGTATATTTATCATGGATTGTACAATTCGAATGTTACTTGCTTTGCTATAATGTAGAGTTTTATAGCAAAAAAGTGTAAACAAATTATATGCCTTTTTAATAAAAAATATTTGTTTATATTTGTCAAAATATTGATATAAATAATAATCTAATTAGCAATCAAGCTAAGTTTTAAAACTGGTAGATTTTCCTTTAATTAAGCTATTATATATAAAGTTACTTTACTCAAAATAAAGCCTAGTTATAAGTAGAAATTCGCCTAAATGTCGTAACTTTGCAAATGTTTATGCACTAATTTTTGCATATCTCCGGTTTTTACCAATCAGATCAAAGGTTTACCAAACGGCATTTTGTAGATTTTATTTTATAGAAACCAAATTTTATTAAAAAACAAAAAAAAATGTTGCTATCTCTTTTAGTTTACGAGCTAGAACCTTATAAACAATTAAATTGTTTGTAACAAATCCCTTCCGACGCAAAAACAAGTTTAAAATTCCAATTTAACAGGTCAAAATACGTAGGAATACACTCTAAAAACTTCGTGGACTTCGCTCGGCCACGTAATAAACTTAGACTAATTTCCTTCTTTTACAAATTATTCCATTCCAGGAAAATTTTAAAAGAAAGTTATATTTTTAAATAAAAATAAATAATATAAATATATATTTAGCAGGATATAAATATTATACATAATTTCCCTTAATTAAACAACACTTAGAAATTCAAATTATGTACTTTGTCTCCTTTCGTAACCCTATATAACCATAAAGTATATGCCTTTGGTGACCCTTTTGAAGTTAATATTCGATTATCCTATAGCCAAAATTTAATGCATGGAAGCTAACTTTAACCAAAACTTATTTTAGTAAAACCCTTCTTATTAGGGTCAGATGAGCCTTATGGTAAGGAATAATCTGCAAAGATTGTTTATTCCGTTTTAATAATGCAATGTAAGCCCTACCGTCATCGATCCGAATATAACGATGTTATTATTAGAATTATTGCTTAAAATTCTATAATATTTATTTTTCTTTTAATAAAAAGTTTGCTTAAATATGTTAATTATAAAATTTAATTAAAATTTACAAAAAATACCCAGATCCATAGATTTAAGTGTAGAGACTAAGTTGGGCTAGATTTTAAAAACAAGACTTAGTTTAGGTATAGGGTATGAGAAGGGCAGAGTTTTTGCATATTTTTTCACTTTCAGTCATTTTCGGTGTACTCGGAGATGGCTCCAATTAGGAATTTTAAATGGAACACCCTATATTTTGCATTCCTAATGCATTGATATTTTAAAAGTTTTTAAGCCTATATCATTTTTTTAGCCATTTTTAATATTGCATCTGTGTGGCCATGATTGAAAGCAAATTATTCTAATGAGCCTAAATGATGTAAGAGAAATACAATCGCAAAGTTCTAGTGACTAATATGACAGATAGGAATAAAACTAGTTGGCAATTTGACATTTTCGTATCTAATTTTTATTTTTTAATTTGCAAAATTTTTAGACAAGCACTTCTCGCATAAAGATTTTTTTGACGATTCTAACGATTACACAGTAACACAAATAAAAAAGTTCCAGCTTTGAAATAAAGCCCATGGTTTCTTTGAAGGTCCGAAGGACTAGATTATGGTGTCTTTATGTATTTTGGGTCGCTGAATCCGAATCTGTTTGACCCCATGAGGTCAAGTTCATTTTAAGGCCAAATCTTTAAAATTTATCAAAAATAGACCACAATCGTGGTATCTTTATGTTTTGGGAGTAGCTGAATTTGAATTCGGGGTCAGTTTGACCCTATCAGGTCATTGTCAAGGTCATTTTAAGGTCAGCAACCCAAAAAAATCAAGATATCATGATTGCGGTCTATTTTCGTTCACATCTGATGATTTGACCTTAATATGACCTTCACCTTAACCTAATGGGGTCAATTTTTGATGATTTGACCCTAAAACAACCTTGACAATGACCGGATGGGGTCAAACTGACCCCAGATTTCGACTAAGTGACTCCAAAAACATAAAAATCCCGATTTGTCGTCTTTGATGAAATTTGATGATTTGACCTTGACCGTGACCTGATGGGGTCAAACGGACGCCAGATTTGGATTTAGCAACACCAAAAACATAAAGAAAACATAGTCTTCCTTTCAGAGCTGGAATTTTTTTTTATTTGTGTGGCTGTCACAGTCATAAATAAAGGATCATAGCCACCTATATGCAATATTAAAATTTGCTCCTAAAAAATCAAGTTTGCTTATAAACTTTTAAAAATGGTAAATTACTATTTAAACTTTTTACAGGAATCCAAAAATGTTAAAAAATGCAGAGTGTCTTATTTAAAATAAAAAAAACTAGAGTGATTTACTGCTTAACCGAAGGTAACCAAAAAGTAAAAAAATATGCAAAAGCTCTCCCCTTTTCAAGCCATTTATTTACCAAGACTCATTTTTATATGTGTAGGACTCTAGAGGTTATGGTTAGTTTAATAGATTCATTAACACCCGGTATAGGGTTATTATTTAAAATATGAAAGTTGACAATTATTTTCCGGTATAAAGCTGGTTTTACACTTATCAAACTTCAAGCTAAATTTGATCAAATATTTGATACAATTTGTTTGAAGACAGAAGTGTAAAATAAGAAATTATTTGACAAAGTTATTTGAAGCAAATATTAGGGTAAAAGCCAAACACCACATTAATAGCGATAAAATTGAGGTTAAGTAGTTGCCGTAGTTGCCAACTGCCAATTTTTAATTCATTGGGTTGTTAGTTTTAAAGTTTTGCATCAAATATTTGATGAAAAATAGGACGTGTTCTAATCCTTGGTAACAAATTTAACAAGGCGACCTTGAATTTCTTTGATATCCAATTTTCTGTTTTACATTATCAAATTTGTTTAAGGTAAACTTATTTAACAAGAAGTTTGATAAGTGTAAAACCAGCTTAACCAAAAGTGGTACAACTGTCAATGTTGTGTTATTTTTGTCTTATGTCACCCACTGACTTTATAACTAACCAAAGTTTCGAATTTGTCCAAGTTCTACACGAAAAAAAACTGGTAAATAATTATGCAATATTAACCTGCACAGTTACAACGTGTAGCACCATAGGCCCCAGGTACACGTTGTAGTAAAACTCGCTCTGTTTTTGTAGCAAATAATGTGCGGTAATATTTAATACTTTTGTAGTAGAACTTCATGTTACCCTTTTCAGTACTACTATAATGTATACAAGATTCATATTTAGTAACTGTTGTTAGCTACTATCATTAACTTACAAAAATTTAGGACTCGTTGATTTTTATAACAGAAAATTATTGAAAAAAAAATTATAGGTACTTAAAACGTCAATAATAAACATATTTAACACAATTTTTGCACTACACTCTTATAGCACACAAAACCTTTCGATTTTTTTCCGTGTACTTTTCGAGAAATCGATCGCAGCAGTTCCTAGTGGGACACACTTGTATAGCGTAAATTCAGTAACAGCATTTAAAGTCACAAAGTCCCAATTTTATTGGCAATTGCTTATAAATGAGAAAAAGGATTACTTTTCTAAAGCCCTGCCATTTCCTATAGGATTTCAAATAGGTCGGCAAATAGTTGATAGGCATTGTAGCGGAAATTACACGTCGCTATCATATGTCCTAAATCGTTTTATATGGCTTTAGAATATAGATCATATTTTTTGGATCTAGAAGAGAGGATTTATTATTAAAACAGCAATTTAATCCAGATTTATAGAGGGTTTTTAGCCTACCGCTTATCTACCAAGAAACAAAAATTGTTTAATGTAGAAGGCAGGCCTGGTTTTGGCTGAAAATTCCACCATTTTGACCAATCAAATGTGTGGTTTTGGTAACATTACCATGACAACACAAGTATTTATCGGAATTTTTTTCTCCTGCCTGGGGTACCCTGTAGCGAATTATAGTGGACATTTTTGACATAATCATTGAATTTGTTTTAACGTTATGTCTGTCATTCACATACATAATTAAGGAAAATGTTATTTTGTACCAGTTGTGATATTTCAGACATAAAATAATATAAAATAATGTAAGGTTTTAAGACCCTAAATAACAATTTTATACAACTACAGTTAGGAAGATAACCTCATAAGACCAAAGTACTAGACATAAGTGAAGAGCAAACAAAAGCAAGGTATGGGTCTAAAAAATTAAAATAAACCATTTTTACCAACTGTAGTAATATAAGGTATATATAAGATAAAAATAATAAACAATGATAAGCTCTAAAATAACATATATTTGCTACTACAATTTCTAAAATGGAAAATATTTATTTTATAGCAAAACTAAAAAAACTCGTGTCAAAGTTACAAATATTAATTTAAAAGAATATTTTTAACACAAACTTGAATGTGTAAAATTTTTTACCACACGTGCTTAAATTATTTCGTAAAATTTTTTCTCGGCCACGAATATTTTTAAAAAATTTCAAATTTTTAAAATATTGTTGTCCTTGAAAAAATTTCCGAAAATACATTTAGCACTACAACTTACAAGTGAAAATTCTTTATGTGTATTAGCCAAATAAAGGTTATTTTAGAATAAATAAATAAGGCGTTAAATAAAATTTTCAGTTGCTCAATTTAAAATAAAAATTTACAGGATGAGTTAAGCAACGGTGGTCAATACCGACGTTCTTATTACATATAAACAGTTCCGAATTAACCCTGTAAGCAAATTAAGCAATTGCTTAGGGCATTACGCTGTGGGAGCACCAAAGAGTGGAACGGAAAGAAAAACAGTAGCATTTGTTTAGAAACACCCTGTATATGGTGGGGTCCCATGTCTCAGTTTTAAGATAAAATAATTTAAAAATCCTAGTTGCGCTTCTAGTAAAAACCCTTCTTTTGCTCTTCAAAAATATTATTACGAAATAGGTTTAGAAAATATAATCAGTTTGGGGTTTTAGAAAAGAGAGGACTTTTTTTTGCTCTTCGAATCATTTTTGCGAACACAAACTTTTTTTTTTTTTTTTGGTTCCTTCTCAGAAAATTTCATGGCTAGGGGGCACCACACGAGTCAAGTGCTTAGAGCATTATGAAGTCTTAATTCCATTTAAAATTTTAAAATTCCCTTACCTACAAAGAAAACTATACGGTTGGGAACTTTGCAAATAATTTATTTTTATTTTTCATGTTCAGTTACTCCTGCACAAAATTTGATTTATTTATATATGACGGTTGCTAAGATAATCCACCGTTCCGTTTTTTTAACTAACTCGGTATAGGCTTTTAAAAATGTATAACCCTATGACCTTATTTTAATAAGCAACGACAAAATTACCAATTCAATAATTTTAGTCCAAAATTTTACAGTAGGCCATGCAAACAAATTAATCAAAAGATTTTTTGATTGACTTGATTACTGTGGTAGTGCTTACGTTATAATTTTTAAAATTTGACTTTGCTAATAAATTTAATAACGTTTTTTTATTATGTAAATCTTGGTAGAAAGCCATTTTCTAAGTAAACTTATTTATTGGTAAATAGCTGTTAATAAATATTTTTTGATTTACCTAGGTAGTGTAAGCATAATAATGTATTCTATAAATTTTTACTCAAAAAACTGCTATTAAGTAACCAATGCAATTTTTTTTTTTGAAACTATAATTTTTAATTTTTTAACCAATGCTATACATTTTTTATTTTATATTTTTTAATTAAAAATGAATGATATTTTACTAACAATATATTAGAAAAGAAAATAAAACAGTCAACAACCTGCAACAATTCTCAGCGCCGAATAGCGCGCTGAATAGCCCCACATAAAGTGGACGTGGACGTGGATGGAATTCACGTCGTTCCAGAGGGCTTGGGGAATTATTCCGCGGTGATTCAGAGCTTGTCGGTTTTGCATCAAAGAAGCGCGCAAATAGGTTGGTTTGTTTGGACGGATGTTTGGCGAATTGTTACAAGTCTGGACGCAGCTTAAGAACTACAGTAATTAAGTTGATAACAAAACTGTTAACTGATTTGTTTGCATGGCCTACTGCAAAAATTTGAATTTAAATAATGAAAATTGGAAATTTTGTCTTTGCTTATTAAAATAAGTATGTTTTTCAAAAGATTACAAAATACAAAACATTGTTTTTTTGTAAAAATACAGGAGTGTTCTATCAAAAATTTTCAACTTTAGGCAATATTTCAAAAACAAAATTATTAAAAAAAAAATCTGACTACGCTCTACTGCATTTTACGAAAAAAACCTATATGGGATTCTGTTCTTCTATTTTTGATAAGTTTTTCAGTTAACTGAGATACAAAGAGTATTTTAAAATACAATATTTTTAAAATCGCCCTGTATCTCAGACACTAAAGAGCTATGACGGTTTTGTTTAAGACATCTTTTGTGTCCCAAAAAGTAGGTCAGAAACGCGAAAACCGCAAGGTTTTATCTTAGTACCTGCAATGGTGTAGTTGTTTAAAAAATAAAATAATAAAATGCATTCCAACAAATTAATACAAAAGCACCTTATTAAAGACGAAAAAAATAGTTAAAAAAGTTTAAAAATTTCATTTTCTATAAGACCGATATATCTAAAAATCACAAAAGCTTTATGTGTTGAAAAAAGGTGACGAATTTGAAAAGAAGAACGTAGTTTTTTTATCTATCCTTTTTAAAACAATAATGTTTATTATAGATCATTAGTAAAGCATATTTTTATCTTTTTAATCCTAAAAACTAAACCAGTTTTATAATGTAACCAGAAGGAAACCAAATTAACAACTTAAACGCTTAAAACTTTTCTATGGTTTATAAAAATCTGTATACAGGGTGTCCGAACTCTATTTATACATGAAATAATTTTGCCCTTGTACAGGACATAAAAATATACCTTCAATAAAAAATATTTTGAATTCACCCTTTTATTGACAGTAGTTATTATACAAAGGGTCTCAAAAACAAAATTTTTATTGTCAAGTAGGTTTTTTAAATGAGACACCTAGGATATTATATAACAAATTTTGATTCTATATTAGGATCTACATCAAAAATGTATAACACACTATACGTCAATTATTGCTAGTTTTTGAGATATCAGCAGTATACTAATACACTTATTAAAGATTAGTAAAGAAAGAAAACAATAATTTGAATTAAATAATTTTTAAATAATTCTGTTACTGTTAGAATACCAAATATTATAATAACATGTAAATAATTACCTTTAATTGTAAAGACTACTAATAGGTTTGTCAGCAATTTAGTTTATTTTAGACACATAATTACTAAATTGCACTAAAAAAAAACAACAATACGTTAATTATAGCTGGTTTTTAGGTTAAGTAATAAGTAAATATGTATCTAAAATAAATTAAATAGCTGACTTACCTATTAGTAAGTCTAACAATGAAAAGGTTATTAATGACATGTTATTATATTATTTGTCACTCTTGACAGTGACAGAATGATTTTAAAATAATTTAGTCCAACCGTTTTTGAATTATTTTAAATTTTATGTTAAAAATGACATTTGCAAGCTATTACAGAACTATCAATTCTTTCTAAACAAAAGCTTTTAACATGAATTGGGAATTCAAATTAAGAAGCACAGTGTTGCAATTCGGCCAAATAGCTGATAAAAATGGGTATCTAGATTTAATTTGGCAAAGAATATTTATAGGCAATTTACCGGATTTTTTTTTTTCTAAAACTAAGCAAGTTATGTAAAAATTATAAGAAACAAAAAAGCAGCAATTAACCAGAACTAACCAGAACTAACCAGAAATAGAGAATTTACCGGATTTTATTTTCTGTTTTCTAGAACTAAGCAAGTTATGTAAAAATTATAAGAAACAAAAAAGCAGTATATATTTTTATTTGCCTAATTTAAATAAAAATATAAAAATTACACCAAAATCACTTGCCACACATACTTGTTTATGTCTCACTTAAAGAGGTTAAAGGTTAGGTTATTCCCTTACCGTAGTTAAAAACATTGCCAAATTTAATTAAAATTGAATAAGGTATATTCGAGAAAAAAAACTGAAGCTTTTAAAACAGCTTAACATCCTGTATTTTGAAAACTATGCATTTTGTTCATAGAATAAGCTCCAGAAATATCCCTAAATTTTTTACCGCAATTAGGAAACACCCTGTATATACTCTAATTTCACAAAACTTAAATAGAACGGAGTTGTAAAACAATTGACTTTAGTACACATATTTTTTGTTGTGTAAATTTGCAAACAAAAGTATCGCCAATGGGTTACTTTAAAAATTATGGTTAAGACTATAACTATTTGCAATAAAAAACTTATATGTTTGATACACCCTGTTTATTGTAAATTTTTATTTTCTAATTTTACTTGACATAACTAATGCAAAATGTTTTTGACAGTAAGGTTTAATTTATTAGCTTTTATTTTTTTAGTTTTCAACTTTAAACTTAACCCAAATTGTATTCAAAGTAAATCGCCACCAATATAAGAATTTTAATTTTGTATGCTGTATGTATATTTGTATTGTTTGATTTATTTTAACCTAAAAGAATCTTTTTTCTCCTTCACATTATCTGTCATTTTTTATTAGGTTCATTTTTAACTCGTTCGAATAAGGGAAAATAAATGTCAGCGATTCATTTCTGTAAATGTGCATAATTTTAGGAATGTCTAAAGTTATGACAAACATTTGCTTTCTTTTAGAAGTAAAATAATTTTTGCTACAACCACATACAAAAATAGGAAATAGCACACTCTTTTTCTGTATAGAAAATGCCTTATATCACATTAGTGTGGCAAAGTATTATATAAAGCTGTCATCGATGTCATATTATTATCTAAAAAAATGGATTTATCAGGCTGTTTATTGGAATTACATTGGAAAAAATCATTTAGTATTTTTTTAGGTGAGAAAATTTCAAAATTATTAAATTTATACAAAGCTACAAGGTAGGTGGTTTTCGATATAAAAATGAGTAGGTAGTTCTCAGAAATTTGCGAAAATCGTCTCTATGCTCAGTTTTATATACCAATAATGGTGTATCGTAGACTTAGTATTTTTTAATAAAACCATACTACGAAAGCTGCTTGAGCCATACTTCATTTAAGCTTTTCAATTTTACAATTATCAATGAAAGGTAAGTCAAAAGTTAGTTGTGTACTAGAATATTTTACACATAATATTACCCTATATTGAAGATTGTTCGCAAATTTGTGAGAACTGCTTAAATATTGTCAAACAGTATAATATATCACACTGAGAAAATGTCTATCACCCTAGTGTTGCAAAGTTTAATTTATTGCCTTATTATTTTTGTAGAGACAAACAAACTTTTTGTTTTGTAAATAATTTGTGGTCATAGGAGAAATGTTGTACATTACTTGTGTAAAAATAACTTTCTTTTACTCGTGGGTTTGTCCCACTCGGCTAAACTCATGTAACAATATTGCCACTGGTGTAAAACTAGTCAGTTACACACTTTTAATGTAATATACTATAAATTAACAATAAGAAAATTGTATCATTTATAGTGACCGACAAAAAGTTTGCAGCATTTGTGACTTTTTTGCTTAAGAAGTAATACGTTTTTTTGGCAATCGGCTCTGCATGCTCTAAAATCGAATTTGGCATATGTCATGTAAATGCCGGAAAACTAAAAAAAATTAGATAAAATAAAAAAATCGGACTGAATTACAAAACACTGTAACTATTATTTTGTAAATTAGGTATACCTTTATTTTTTGCTGTAACCCTATGTATGTATGTACAGAAATTTTTCGTCAATCGATTAATTGACCTCATATGTACTGACGAAGCTGGTTTCACTCGTAATGGCATAACAAATCTACACAACATCCATACATATGCTTATGAGAACCCAAACAATGTGGTAGAAACAGAAACATCAGCGTAGATTTTCACTAAATGTGTGGGCAGGGATAATAGGAGATTGCCATATTGGTCCTCATTTCTTTGATGACCCATTAACTGGTGACGTATACTTAGATTTTATCTAAAATCTTCTCAATTGTATCTGGAAGATGTGCCATTGGAAGTAAGGGTCAACATGTGGATCCTCCAAGACGAAGCTCCGCCCCACTTTAGTATACGTCTCCGGCAGTATTTAAATGCAACGTATCCTGAGGTCGAAGTGGACCATTGGCATGGGCAGCGAGGTCACCAGACCTTAATCCTATGGATTTTTTCTTTAAGGGTCATTTGAAACAATTGGTGTACGATACTTCAGTAATCAACGTCGAGCATATTCGCTTCAGGATAATCGAAAAGTGCCAAATTATTAAAGAAACACCAGAAATTTTTCATCGAGTTAGGGCGACATTCTTTGAAGAGTCTTAGGAAATGTATTGGAAGAAAATGGGGGACATTTTAAGAATCTTTTTAGTTTGTTTAGTACTGTTTCATTATTAGTTATTTTAAATTTATAAATTAAATAGTTTAAAAGGAATATTTTATTTTACACTGACAGCTTTAGTACAATTTGATAGCTATTTTCTTGGTAGCTGGTGGTAATAAAATGAGAAAAGTAAATTTACCACTTAATTTTTAAGGGCGATTTACATCTAAACCTTTGGGTTTAGTGATGTAAATAAAAGAGCACCTTTTTTAAAGGCCTGGCATCAGTCTTTCAGAAAACATGCCAAAAACTACTGTAGCTGTCAACACTAAAAAATTATGACAATAAAACAATTTTCAATGTAGGTAAAGTGCCCTCTAGCGGCAAACAATCAATGTGAATTGCTACTAGAATGATGAAACGCAGACGATTAAGTCTAGGTTTTAAATATTAGTCAATTCGGTTTTTCTGTAAGCGAGTAATTCAAAAATAAAAACTTGAGCTTTGACGGCTTGCAACTCGAAAACGAATGACATTTTGAAAAAAAAATATATGAAGCTCTACCCTTATTTTGTCAAGTAGAATCACCCTCTTAAGTTTCGTGATTGATTTTTGAATCACCCTATATAAACAGACTACAAACTTCGTCCCTTATTGATGATCTGGATCCAAATAAAGAAACTTTCTTAAGCTTTACCTAAGCCACCCAGGACACGTACTGCTTAGATTTTATAAACTAAAAAAGTTAATTAATAAAATTTTAATCAAGTTTTTATAATTAAACCTGTTTTAAACATAAATTTTATAAATGCAAGAAGGGCTTTGAATACTGCTTCTGTTAAATACGTAATAAAATAATGTTTTATTTAATTTACTAAAATTCCGTTCTTAACCCCTAAAGGTTATTTGAAAACAGTCGAGATTAATAAAGCCCTCCTAATTTTTACTCAATCTTGGAAAAAATTTAATTAATGTCCGTCAGAAAAATTGAATTAAAATCCTTGAATTTTTAATGAAAAAGAATATGTTTTAAAATAGGTTATAAAATATTTGCCAAACTTGCTATAAAATATTTTAACCCTTTTAAAAACACAAATATTTACTATATTTGGTTTCTAAAGTAAAAGATTAACAAAAATTATCTATTTAGACTTAAAAATTATAATTTAAGTTAATGTAATAAATCAGCTTTTTCCAGCTTGTACAAGTACTTTTTTTATTATTTTTAATTTACCTACTTTAAGAAAAAATACTGGTTTAATAGCCGCTTTTGCAGGTTAGGTTTACGATCTATTATATTGGGAACTATGAAAAAGTATGGAAAATTATGGGGTACAAGGTGGAATTTCATTTATTATTATTAAAAGATTGAAATCAACTAAAATTAAAAATGTTCATGAACTAAAATTATCAAGTTTATATTTTTATTAATATTTTTTTTATTTATACTGATTTTCAGCTATTGCTTGTTCAATTTAATAGGTAATATTATTACTAGGGTATACCTATATTTCTAAAATAAATACTTTTTAACCTGCAGCAAAAGCTTGTTTAAAAATTTGTCAATAGTTTTGTATTCTATTTTGCTTCTGCGTTCAATTCAATAGAGGCACGCTATGAACTGTCACTTTGTTAACTAAATAATGGAATTTGTTAGGCTATGGCTGTTTACTTCTAAAAACAGCTTTTTTAAAAATAGTATCCCAGCAAAAACATAAATGTGAAATGGATGAGCCAAGTTTAATACCAAAATTATGATTGGCTGTGGACTTCGCCGCATAAAGAATGGATATCTAAATTAGTGCTAAGTTCTGTACAAAATCCTAATATAAATGGGATCCTAAAGTAGATTAGATTTGACTCGGCCTGTTATCAGTTTATCAGTCATTTTATAAAGGTATTCAACCTATTTAAATATTTTTTAAATTCTGATAAAAACTGGTCAAGTCAAATCTAATCCACTTTAAGATCTTAAACATATTTGGAGTTTGTACTTGGAAGTCACCTAAATCTTTTTTTTTTTTGCGGTGAAGCCCACAGCCATATATAGTTTTAGTATTAACCTTAACGTCGATTTTTAGATTTTTATTTATTTATTTTTAGTTTTTGGAATTTTTGGTTTTTTAATATAACTTGACGTGTACCCAAAAAATCCCATCTAATAAGTATTGACTTTGTCTTACCTTTCTCACATTTATGTTTTTAATTGGATACTATTACTTTTTTGTAAAGAAAATAAACTTAAAACAATACAATTACCACTAATTATTTAATTTTTTCATTCTTTGTGTATTTAGTTTGTTTATTGGGGTGGCAACAAAACAAAGAACATAATAATCAAAGTAATATTTAGCTTTTCTCCAGAATAAAAAAGTTTAATAAACATTTAAAGAAATTTTTACAGTCATCTCCACATTATAAGTATTTTTATGACACCAAACAGTTATGCGGACATGTTTCGACTGCTGAAGCTATCATCATCAACGCAAAAACTTATGAGATTAAAAGAAAAACACAGTAAGACATTTAAGTGACCCGTACATACGTAAGAAGTACACTAAGAAATTAAAATAGAGAATTATTATTAAAGATTAAATATTTTAAAATAATTAAAACTATTTTTTATCATTTAAAAGGATTTCTTCAAAAACAATATTTCCATTGCTCTTAACGGAATGTTTAACTCCGTTAAAAGCAATGGCATCATTTAATACTTTATAACTTTTGAGCGCAAATTTTTGATTATCAGAATTTATCAGAGAAAAAAGATTTAGAAATATTTAATGGTGAAAAAATAAAATCGAAGCCGTTTGCGAACTTGACACTGGCGACTTAAATTAGGAGGTGGAACATTCGCATAGTTAATACTTCATAACTTTAATGCGCAAAATTTTTACTATCAAAATTCATTAGAAGGCTTTATTTAGAAAGATTTATTATTAAAAAAATTAAATTGTAGTCGTTTGCGAATTTGTTTAAAATTTCAGTTACCACGAAGTTGACACTGGTGACTAAAATTAGGAGGTGGCACATTCGAATATTTAATACTTCATAACTTTAATGCGCTAAATTTTTGGACTATTAATTTTTAAAAGCACAGATTTTTCGTCTAAATATTTAAAGATCTTTTTGCCAGCATTAAAGTATATTTATTAAAAATAAAACGTCAATTAAGGACAAGCCCATATTTCCTAAATTTATATGAAAAGATCCGATGTATAAATTATTCTTTTCAACTGGCTCGGTTTTGATAAAAGCAGTAAGATAAAAGCTTTTATTCTTTTAAAGTAAAAATTCATTTTCATTTATTACGCCACACTATTAGAGCAAAACGAAAGGGCAAATTCCTCACAATAAGCATTTCTTTTGCTTGAATGGTTTTCCATCGATTTATGATATCTTGGCTTAGTTATGAAATCAGTTAAAATATAGGCAATAAATTTCATAACCTTACGATAAGTTTAAATTCCTTTATTTTATTTAAGATATGGGAATTTTAAATAAAAGATTTATTTTGAGAACAGCAGCTGTAGAGGATAAGTACCTGGGATTTTACACCTTTCCGGACACTCTGTATATCTTATTTATACTTGGAGCCCAATAACCTTTCCGACAAACTTTAAGGGGTGTTTCACCATTAAAAAATAAGAATTAATCTTTTAATGAACATATGTACTTAAAGTCCTACTTTTGGCACTACCGGGTGTTAAAATTTATAAAAAAAAATCAGCGCAAAATCTTATGAGATTAAAAGAAAAACACAGTAAGACATTTAAGTGACCCGTACATACGTCAAAAACTACACAAAGAAATTAAAATAGAGAATGATTAAAAATATTTTAAAAACAATTAAAACTATTTTTTATCATCTAAAAGGATTTCTTCAAAAAACAATGTTTCCATTGCTCTTAACGGACTTAAACATATGTTTAACTCCGTAAAGAGCATCATTTAATACTTCATAACTTTAATGCGCAAAATTTTTACTATCAAAATTCATTAGAAGGCTTTATTTAGAAAGATTTATTATTAAGAAAATAAAATTGAGTCGTTCGCGAATTTGTTTAAAATTTCAGTTTCCACGAAGTTGACACTGGTGACTAAAATTAGGAGGTGGCACATTCGAATATTTAATACTTCATAACTTTAATGCGCAAAATTTTTGGACTATTAATTTTTAAAAGCACAGATTTTTCGTCTAAATATTTAAAGATCTTTTTGCCAGCATTAAAAGTATATTTATTAAAAATAAAACATCAATTAAGGACAAGCCGATATTTCCTAAATTTATATGAAAAAGATCCGATGTATAAATTATTCTTTTCAACTGGCTCGGTTTTAATAAAAGCAGTAGGATAAAAGCTTTTATTCTTTTTAAAGTAAAAATTCATTTTCATTTATTACGCCACACTATTAGAGCAAAACGAAAGGGCAAATTCCTCACAATAAGCATTTCTTTTGCTTGAATGGTTTTCCATCGATTTATGATATCTTGGCTAAGTTATGAAATCAGTTAAAATATAGGCAATAAATTTCATGACCTTACGATAAGTTTAAATTCCTTTATTTTATTTAAGATATGGGAATTTTAAATAAAAGATTTATTTTGAGAACAGCAGCTGTAGAGGATAAGTACCTGGGATTTTACACCTTTCCGGACACTCAGTATATCTTATTTATACATGGAGCCCAATAACTTTTCCGACAAACTTAAAGGGGTGTTTCACCATTAAAAAAATAAAATTAATCTTTTATTGAACATATGTACTTAAAGTCCTACTTTTGGCACTACCGAGGTGTTAAAATTTATAAAAAAAATCAGCGCAAAATCTTATGAGATTAAAAGAAAAACACAGTAAGACATTTAAGTGACCCGTACATACGTAAAAAACTACACAAAGAAATTAAAATAGAGAATTGTTATTAAAGATTAAAATATTTTAAAATAATTAAAACTATTTTTTATCATCTAAAAGGATTTCTTCAAAAACAATGTTTCCATTGCTCTTAACGGACTTAAACATATGTTTAACTCCGTTAAAAGCAATGGCATCATTTAATACTTTATAACTTTTGAGCGCGAATTTTTTTGATTATCAGAATTTATCAGAGAAAAAAAGATTTAGAAATATTTAATGGTGAAAAAATAAAATCGAAGCCGTTTGCGAATCTTGACACTGGCGACTTAAATTAGGAGGTGAACATTCGCATAGTTAATACTTCATAACTTTAATGCGCAAAATTTTTACTATAAAAATTCATTAGAAGGCTTTATTTAGAAAGATTTATTATTAAAAAAAATTAAATTGTAGTCGTTTGCGAATTTGTTTAAAATTTCAGTTACCACGAAGTTGACACTGTGACTAAAATTAGAGGTGGCACATTCGAATATTTAATACTTCATAACTTTAATGCGCTAAATTTTTGGACTATTAATTTTTAAAAGCACAGATTTTTCGTCTAAATATTTAAAGATCTTTTGCCAGCATTAAAGTATATTTAATTAAAAATAAAACGTCAATTAAGGACAAGCCCATATTTCCTAAATTTATATGAAAAGATCCGATGTATAAATTATTCTTTTCAACTGGCTCGGTTTTGATAAAAGCAGTAAGATAAAAGCTTTTATTCTTTTAAAGTAAAAATTCATTTTCATTTATTACGCCACACTATTAGAGCAAAACGAAAGGGCAAATTCCTCACAATAAGCATTTCTTTTGCTTGAATGGTTTTCCATCGATTTATGATATCTTGGCTTAGTTATGAAATCAGTTAAAATATAGGCAATAAATTTCATAACCTTACGATAAGTTTAAATTCCTTTATTTTATTTAAGATATGGGAATTTTAAATAAAAGATTTATTTTGAGAACAGCAGCTGTAGAGGATAAGTACCTGGGATTTTACACCTTTCCGGACACTCTGTATATCTTATTTATACTTGGAGCCCAATACCTTTCCGACAAACTTTAAAGGGTGTTTCACCATTAAAAATAAGAATTAATCTTTTAATGAACATATGTACTTAAAGTCCTACTTTTGGCACTACCGGGTGTTAAAATTTATGAAAAAAAATATATTTTTTTTAATCATATAACTTTTATACCAGAACATATATTTTTAGAACATTTAGAAGAGGTCTCCTAAGCATCAACAGACATTTTGCTAACTTAAAGAAAAAACAATAATTTTAACCACTGTCTTCCGTGAGGTATAAACAGGGACTTTCTTCAAAGAAAATTTTACGCCACTGCGCCATCCTAAAATTTAAAAAAATAAATAAATTTTGTTTAAATTATTTTTTTTATTCGACTTAAGGTTTTCGCGTAAATAAAAACAAAATATTTCTTGGCATAGTCATTTAATATCGTTAATGTTTAACTTTACAGTAAATAATATCAGCTTCTTAATACAGTGTGTCCCAGGATAAGTGTTAGAAGAGAAAAAATGGATCAGAAAAATGGATTATTAAACCGTCCTTTTGGGAAAACTGGTCGCATGGACGAAAATTTTACTTCGATTGGTAATATGCAGGGCAAGTTATAACTATAAAATATGAAAAATGACCGAGAGGAAAGTTACCTCTATTTTTTAAATGGGACAAAATTGTATAAGTAAATGTTGTGAAGAATCAAATTTAATGTCAAAATATATGGTTAAACAATTTAAGTAGAACAAATATTATTTTCAATTTTTAATATTATGCATCAACACTTTTTAAAATATTTAGCTTAAGGCAGAGAATTTTACAAAATATTTAAAATTATTAAATTTTCTTTTAAATCTTGCTTTCTCTTGCCCATTATTTAAGTTGTAATGCGTATTAAGTCTCATGCTCTAACTTTAAATTTTAACATAAAATTTAATTATCTACAACATGTACTTATAAAATGTTGTCCTATAAAAAGTAGTTAGTTAATGGGTATTTTTATATTTTTAATTATAACTCGCCCTGTATAATACCAATTAAAGTAAGGTTTTGTATTCATTAGTTTTGGACAATGCGACCGGTTTTCCAAAATTTCGTTTAAAAATCCAAAAATGTTTTTCCATTTGTCCTTTTGTAACACCTATCCTGGGACACACTGTATACTATTTAAATCAAAATTAATTTTCTACGCAAAAGATTGATTATTACATCAATGTTTCAACTTTTACCTATACAGGGTGTTTCAGAACTATGAAATCTAACTTCTAGAGGTTATTCCGGCAACAGTAGGAAAACATTTAAGTACTCGTTTAAGGACCCATGTCTGGAAATGGGTCACTACGCGGCTCAGTAATTTCCTCACGAACGACACTGACAAAAAGTATTTTCTTCTTGTGTGTCAATAATAAATATTCTTCAGAAGACGTGTCCGAAATTACCCAAAAATATCAGTATTGGTTAAAAAGATATTTTAAAAAGACAACTGTTTTTCCCAATTTTAACATCCTGTAGTTTCAGAAGCAGTGGGATATTTAGGACACATGTTCATATAAGGTTTTTTTATTAGTTTTTGCTAATGTATAAATGAAATTTATATTGTTTAAAAATACAAATAATTATTTTCCCCCTCCTCCTAAGAGGTTTCTAATTTTAAATCATATAAAAAAAAACAAAAAGTTTAGGGAATGTTATTAAAATCGGAACTGTTACTAAGGACTTTCAGAATTGTCTGTTTTACAGCTTTATTGACTCTACTACATTTTTGATTGCAAAATGGCACAAAATACCACATAAATTATTTTAAGACACACGCACGGTTGTCTGTCATATTAAAACAATTTAAAGTCCAAACTTATATTCCTTATTCCCAAGTTCCATTTAGTAGCTTTTAGTCTATTTAAAAATTGTTGCTCACGATTTTATTAGAATTGTATAGAGCCTAAATATTATTAACCGTGCGTATAATGATGCATGACATTATTATTGCAATTCTATTCTCTGCATTTTCCCAAAATCCAAAGAATTGCATTGTGCGATTTGTTTACAACTTGAGTAAAATATTTGTGCTCCAAAACATCCTTGTAGGAACTGTTAAGCAAATATGCTTAATTTTTTTGTAACTTAAAAAAAACATGCAAAAATCTGTTAAAATCATTTTTTTATAACAAATATTTTGTAGATATTCTTTTTACCAGTTTATCAAATAGTAGACGTCAAATAATGGGTTTTTTGCTAACTGCAGGTAATATTAACCTAGTTACTTATACATTAAATTAAACATTCTGAATTAATAAAATGCACAAATAGCATATATCATTCCATAACTTACCAACTATAGCTATATGCAGATACAAATGTTTTAATTTAGATCAAATGTTGATTTTTAGAACAAAATAAAAACAGCTTACAACTTGTGAAAGGAGAGAGAGTAAAACGGTTTTTAACTTTTAATTATAAACGAAGCGAGATTCAATCTTGTTCCCGATTCTAACTTAAAAAAATTGTAGAAGTATATTGCACAAAATTTATATGAAAACTGCTTTTTAATAACACTGTTTAATGCAATATTAGGGTTTAAATGTTCCTACGGACCACCATAAAATAAACATTTAAAATGTTATTATTGCCCCTTGAATGCAAGGTACACAATAAAAGAGATTTTAAATTTGTCTTTTTTTTAATTCCTATGTTTTGAAAAGATTAAATATTTTTCTTGATTAAAATCGGATTTAAATTATTTTGACCATTTGGGTGAGTAACAAAGAAATCGAATATTTTTATTTAGACTTCCAACACGGAAAAATTGGTTCCTAGGCACCAGAGAATGCTATGACGAGCCCTTAATTTTAAAAGAAAAATCCGCCTCATTACAGTTTTGCATATTTTTTCAGTCTCATACAATTAAATTTATATGTTACATTCATTATTCATACAGCTAAATTAAAATAAAAAGTTTTTTGAAGTTAATTTAATCCCCAACAAAAAGTTTTTTTTTTGTATTTTTAAGAAATCTAACCATTTAATAGTAATTTATGTAACAAGTGCATAAAGTGATAGTTTCTTGTACGAATGAGAAGTTAGGCAAGTGCGACAATCCCATGAGTAAAAAGACACTTTATGCATGTGTTATATACTATAATTTTTTACGACCGAATAAAAAATTACAAAATACCATTTTATACATGTTTTATTTATTTAAACTAATAAAGTTTAATTTTTGCAGAACAGCCATTATATTGCAACAAAACATCATGGCCTTCTAATTTTTAAGAAACAATTATCTTCTTCATAACTATGCATTTATTATTTAATTTTGGAAAATTGTATGTACTTACTTTTTGTAGAAATAATACTAAAACAGCATAAATTTCTTTTAATTTTTAGTCATACAAATTCATTATTACCATTAATTTTTAATAGTTTCTATTAAATATATTTGCAAGCTATCAAATTTTAAAACTAGTGACACATAAACTAAAAGAAATAATGACGAAATCAAAAGTAACTTAACCGTTTGGTTCAGTTGATGTCGCGTTAACTGTTACATTGCATCAATTGATATTTAAGCCTATTGTAGTAGGCATTGAAACACGACACTAATTTAAGGTGTAAAAAAGCTTTGAAGTGTTAAAAAGTTACTTTTTTAACAGTGTATGTAGTGTACTAGAATGGAATACTTTAGCTTTATGTTTACGATTAAAAAACAGCATTTTTTTAACGGTCGTGAAAAAAGGATATTTAAGCTTAAATAATTAATAATTTTAGAAAAAAACTTTAATCTGTTTTAAATTTTGTAACTGTAACTGAGAAATAATTATTGGCAATTAAGTTTCTACTATTTCTATCGACAATTAAACACTGTACAAAAAAGTTATTTTATTCCTTTTTAGTAAATCTAACCACTAAAAAAATATTCAAGGTCAAAGACACTAAAATTTTAGGAAAAATAATTTTGTGATTTGGATTTTTAACTTACTTAAAAAGTATAAGAGATCTTTCCTGTAAAGCATTTAATTTCCGATAGAAAAAGTAAACATTTAATTTTCAATAATTATTTTTATTATTATTAAGTAGCAATAGCGCATTTTGACATTAAATGACAAAAAAATATATATAGTTTTGGCACTGACCATGGATTTTATAAAGGGTTGGTATTCGCGATTTAGATTAATAAACAAACCCAAGAGATGATAAAAATGGATTTTAAATCCAAAATGGCGAGAAATACTTACCTAAATTAGCTCATTTTTTAGTTCGTGTCTTGGCTAATAACAGACTTTTTTCAAAAGTAGCAATTTAATAGAAAAAAAATATATTTGCTTTTATAGTATAGCAACTTAATTAAAACAAATTAAGGTTAACAGTCAACGTTCCGAGTAATTTTCTAGAAAGCCAGGAAACACAAGTTCTTGATTGTCTACAGTTGAACTGCAGATACAACAAAACCGACTTTATTTTTTATTGCATTTCATATACAGGGCTAGTATAAAAAACCGGAATGTGAATTATCTCGGCAACCGGTGAATAAAAATGATCAAATTTTGTGCCAAGGGGTAACTTAACATAAAGAATTAAAAAAATATATTAGCAAGGCCGTCAAGTTTATAATATTCTCTGTAAGTTAGAAAATTTTAGAATAATTTTAAATTTAATAAAAAATGGATTTAAAAAAATATTTTCCGAGAAAAAGGTAAAAAAGCAAAGGTATATGAAGAGAAATAGTGAAAATATTGGTTTTGTATACAGGGTACGAAAAGGCTTAAAAAGCACAATTTTTCTTAAAGAGTAAACTAACTTTTTTAAAATTTTTAAGCACCCAGAAAATTTATTTAGAATAGCATTTTAAATTACTTTAGTAACTTTACAGGAGTTTTTAAATGTTTTATAAAACTGATTTTGCTGTTATCAAAAATAAATTATTTTCAGTTTTTATAAAAAAGTATCCAAAACTCTTAATAACCTGCTTTTCCCCAAATTCGTACCCAATACAATTTTTTAACTGTAAACGAAATCTATTAAGGCGTTTTTGCTAAATTATAAAGTTAGATAAAATTTTGTTTTATTATTTTTATTAAACAAAAACCTAATTCTAAACAAATTTCTAAGCTACCTTTTACCTAAAACTAAATAAATAAGGGTAGTTTACCCTTAAAGAGCAATAATTTTTTCAAGGTTTTTGCACACCCTGTGTACAAAACAATTTCTCTTTGTTAATCGTATCTTTTCACAAGCAACATTTTTATGAAAAATAACTTTTTCCGTAAAATTAATAATAACAAAGTTTTTATATGATGCAAACCTAAGTAGACATTCTGTATATAAAAAGATGGTTTATCTTTTGTTTTTATTAACATTGATCCTTGCTTTATGCCTAATCAAAATTTGTAACACACCATTACTTTTTTTATAAAACTAGACTTTAGAATTAGAAGGATTATCTAGGATTTTTGCCCGGCGGTCATCTTTGTGACATCATAACGTTACTAAGCTACAGAATTTTACAAAGTATCATTTTAAAGTTTAATCATGGCTCTATGCTTAATCGTAATCAAAATTTGTGAGATACTTTAACTTCCTACACCTAAAACCAAACTTTTGAATGAGTAATTAGGATTTTCGCCCGGCAGCCATCTTTGTGACGTCCTATAGTCACTAAACTACCAAATTTTATAAAGTTAGTTATCTGTTTGCTAAAATTTATACTTCTTATAATTTTTTTGCTGGCATTTACTACATATTAATTTCATATTAAATGCTACAACTAACTTATTTCCAAAAAGAAAAAATTAACATACAGAGCTTAAATCACTGAAGTAGATTAGATTAGAGATTGGTGAATACGGCTGATAATGCTATATAATAAAAAAAACAAAAATCAAAGTTTTGACAAGCTGTCATTTTAACGAAAATAACAACAGCGATTTCAAACTTGTCAGTTGTGATCAGGATCAAGACACCTTCAACATAAGCTATCACTTGACCCCTCTTTTCATTAAAGATTTTGTGATGAGTCTCACCCCTGCTAGTGAGTTACAGTTCGGGGGTAAAAGTGGCAAAAAATGTTTCTCCCTAAAATCAAAAATTGACGTGTCCCAGCGTTTTTCCTAAATGAACTGGAGCGCTCCAAATTAGCTCAGTTTCGTTTTTAAATGGCCACCCTGTACATCTAACAATAAGTTGGCACGCAAAAAGAATATTATATGATCAAATGTTATTTTTACTTATATAATTCTAAATAAAATTTAAGCTATTACATTTTGTAGATAATACGGATTTTTTAATGTGAAAAATGTATAATAAAAAGTTTTTTACGTCTTAAAACATTTTGTGTAGTTGTTACCAATAAAATAAATTCGTAAAATTAACTGACTATTGATGATTGTTATGTTTTTAGTTAATATTGTTAGCGGGTTACCTACATGTTTTATTATACTGGCAATGCAATTTTGTAGCTGTTTTAATTATTTAATATTTTTTTGACGTAATAACGTCTTATAATTCGATGGAGCCGGCTGCACGCACAAAAGACATGACTCATGCAGCGTTCCATTTAAAGCTTGACGTGCAAGCGAGAGCGCGGCAGAGGCACAATCGGCCTCCGCATTCGGCAGCGTTCGACATCTGTTTCTCTCCTACTTTGAGCGGCTCGCCTGCTATACAATAATGCATTTATATGTTTTTGTCAAGTAGGAAGTGCAGTGAAAAGTGAATGTGGTTTAAATTGTTTAATTTAAAAAAAATGCAACCATTTCATCAGTATTTTTTGTTCAACTATCGTCAGTAAACCGACTTTGCAGACGACCAATTTTTTATTTAAGTTATTATGAACAAAAAAAAATAAAGAAAAACTTTTACTTTAAGAAAATATCCTCGTCTACACGTTATACCATTTTGCATCTTATAAAATAAATTTATTTACAAAATATGTTTTCTTTCTTTTTAATCTTTTAATCTAAATACGTTACCTTAACTTGTCAAGATTTTATGTTAAAACATAAATTGTAGCAAATAGAAATGTCAACCACCAGACTTATAAAACTGCGACTACCACTGAACAACGTAGGAAATTTTAATTTAGCTGAAAAGTGGATTTTAAAAGAAAAATGAATGCTGAGATTTTACAACTCATCATATTACAACTACAAAAGCGCAAGAAATTTTGTATTTTTAATGGTAAAGTCTAAAGAAGTAGATCTTATGCTCAGGATTTTATTAAAAATTTTAAAAATGTTGCGCTGCAAGTTGGCAAGGTAAATATTAACTTTTTTATGCTCTGTTATTATCTTAAATACATATAAACAGTCTAGAAATTTATGCCCCACATGTCAGATGGTCTTAAACAATTTTAATAAAAAAATAGACTTAAATTAGTAGCTAAACCAAATAAAATAAATTGCTTAATTTTAGTTTTTCAGTTAGTACTTGGCTAATATTAGCATAGCCCATATAATAAATAAATTAATTACAATAATTTACTCTTTAAAAATTTTAATTGTCTTTTATTGTTTTACAGTAAAAAAACTTTATTTATTTTTAAAATAAAGGATTTAAGTTTATTATACCAACATATAATCTTTTTGTATGTACCCTGAGTCAAGTTATAAATTTACACTCCCCTTACCTTTTTTATTTTTTATTGTACAAAATAAATAATTATATCAGTCCATTAGAATAATTCTGTAATTTCTAAATCAATAATTAGATTTTAATTATCTCTTAAAAAATACGGGACAGGACAAAAGTATGATCTTTTAAAATGGAGCACCCTGTATAATATATTACTAATAAAACTATTTTTTAAAGAGATTTAAAAAATACTACATTTGGTATATCTATCTTCATTAGTTTCGGAAATATGGTCATATAAATCTAAGAAGTAAGTGTAAATTTTAATTATGTAGGTAGGTATAATTTTATTTATTGCAATATTTCCAAAACGATTAAAGATGGGCTCCTAAAATAAGGTATTTAAATTATATTTTAAAGAGTGATAAAATAATACTTCTTGTCATACTCTGTATATCAAAAACTATTTGAGATAGGTATACAAAAAAATTATTTTTAAAAAGGTTTTTAAAGAACTTTTTAATGGTGAAGTATTATATGGGGTATTCCATTTAAAAAATCATACTTTTTGTCG
Organism: Listronotus bonariensis; assembly: GCA_014170235.1. Classification (NCBI taxonomy): domain Eukaryota; kingdom Metazoa; phylum Arthropoda; class Insecta; order Coleoptera; family Curculionidae; genus Listronotus; species Listronotus bonariensis. The sequence continues at coordinate 56,360 of JACEGR010005208.1, forward strand.
TATCCTGTATATCTTAAGAGAAAATAAAAATCTTATTACCAATTCGGAAACTGGAGAATCAACCCAACAAGGTCATATTTTTAAATATTTTGTACGATGAGAAAAGTTAAGGGGGTGTAAATTTATAACTGGACACCCAGTACATAAAGCGTGTGTCTTCGGATGTTCTTACTAAATAGAAACCTTTTAAATTATTTACTTTACGAAAAAAGTGCATCTTTCACAAAAAGGCATGTGCTTGTAAAGCTTAAACCAGATTGAATTTATTAAGTCCAGTGGCGTCTCAGTGGGCGCCACAGCAAAACTTATTGAGAGAAAAATGTACGTCACCGGCTTTTTATGTAAGCTTTTTATTTATTTTTTCCATAAAGCAACTAAAAATACAACTTTTTATTATCATATCTATATTTTTTTATTTCTGGCTTTGTATAAACATATTTATTAAATACCCATACCGATTTTTTAAAACTTAACGTCCTGTACCTTAGAAACACCGGACATATGTTTATGGGAACTTTTCTTTATAAAATACGCCTTGTACATCCAACATACAAATATTTTTGTGAAAATTTATTTTCTCAATAAGCAGGACTTTTTATAAAAGAAACATTTCTTTGTAAAGTTAATAATTAAAAACTTTTCCATTTGCTAAGAATTTTTGAAAATATAACAATTTTTTGTTGGTACTAAATAACTAAAGAACGCACACGAGAACATAGAGTGCGTTTAATATCCCATATTCATGATAATTTGAGGTCATTTTGAACATAGTTCGCGCATTTAGTTCTGACGTCACGACGCAGGTAAGGAATCCAAACAATAGATGTTTGTGTTGGAATTCGTAATAAAAGTTAAAATAACGCGATTAATGTAAGTTTTTTGTGTGTTTTAAAGTGTTTGTGACTAGTGCCGGCTATTTGTTACACTAAATTTTCCTGATTATTTGCGTATTTATTCAGCTAACCTAACTATGTGAATAAAAGTATAATTTTAACGAACTTAAATCGATAATATTAATGCTGAAAAGGTTGCTCGTTATCCATTTTGATAAAACTAATATAAAATATATTAAATAGTGCCACTAATGTAACAAATTTGAAAAATAAATTATTTTCCATAGAAACCCTTGTTTGTTTTATGGAGAGGTGAGGGGGAAGAGGGCTTTTGTTTAGATTCCATTTAAAGCCTTAAAAATATACCTCAGAGTCAGCCTTTATGGCAGTCTAAAAAAGCGCATGATAAAGAAATATGACAAAAAGTATAATCTATCGCTTTTGGTCCTGCTGACCACTTTGATTATGCAAAGCTAAAGTTTATTGCTTTTTAGCATGCGATTGTTTGCACAGCTAAGCGGCAAGACTGCCTCTAACAGGTATGTTCTTAAGGGTAGAAAAACGTCAACGTCGTGTGACGTCACACTAAATGCGCGAATTATACCTATTAGAGCTAGCGTAGTCGCATTGTATGCTAACAGTTTTTGTGAGATAGAAAAGCACTCCTGTTTATTAGTGACGTCATTTCTACATAAACACCGACGCCATATTGTATATTTTAGTGAGTATTTAAATATCTAAAGTAAAATCGTTTTTTATGAGCAAACCGTTATTTTTGCAAAAAAAAATTGTAATTTATGTACCAAGTGCATAAAATAGTTGTTTGACAGTACGAGCCGTTAGGCGGGTGCGGCAATCCCATGAGTAAAAAAAGACACTTTATGCATGTGTTACATACTATATTTTTCCTACAACCGTAAAAAAATTTCCCAAATTACCAGTTAGTACATGTTTTATTTATTTCAACTTAATAATTTTATTTTTTTAGCAGAGCCATTATATTGTAACAAAACATCATAGCCTTCCTACTTTTTAAAAGACTATTATTCTCTTCATAAATATGCCGTGATTTTATTTTAGAAAATTGTATGTACTTACTTTTTGTAGAACTAATACTAAAACAGTATAAATTCCTTTTTAATTTTTTAGTCATTCAAATTCATTATTACTATAAATTTTAAATAATTTCTATTAAATTTGTTTGCAAACTGTAAATTTTTTAACTAGTAACACATGAACTATAAGAAATAATGTCGAAATTAAAGGTAACTTGGCCGTTTGGTGCAACTGATGTCGCGTTTACTGTTACATTGCATAAATTGATATAAAGTTTATTGTAGTAGGCATGGAAACAAAACACTTATTCAAAGTGTGTAAAAGCTTCGAAGTGTTAGAAAAAGTTACTTTTTAACACTTTTTATGTAGTTTTTTCTTATCTTTTTGACATCCCACAAAGGCATATGCCTAAATACCAGAGTACCGTGGGTGCCGGGTTATTAGATGTTTAACCCATCGTTTTCCTGTTCCGTCAACGTTGTCCAAGCACTGAAACATGCAGTTATGCATTTCACAGTATCTTTTAGACAACGCGGTAGTGCCACCACGGTCGTTATTTTTAAATAACTACTACCTAAATATGACTCCTGCTGGGAATCGAACCGTCGACCTCTGGCTTCGAAGATCAAAGCTCTGTCCACTGCGCCACGGAGGGAGCACTTTATCTTCATGTTTACTATAAAAAACTGCATTTTTAACGTTTTTTAAACTGTTTTATTTAGGTTGCCCAGTTTATTTTTTAGGCCTAAAAGAAATTGGAATTTTACCCCCTTCCTGACGACAGATCAATCTGATATTTTATACACACTTTTAATCCTAATGACAATACAATATAATAAATTTATGTATTAAATAGAAGGGCTTGATTGATAGAATAGAGATCATTATGAAAAAAATTAAATCCAAGATGGCTGCCGCCACAAAATGGCAAATTACATATTTTATACAACTACCCTAATATGGGTTCTAATAAAAGAGCTTGATTAGTAGAATAGAACCTATTCTAAAATGAAAAAACTCGATAGAATAAAAAAATAAACTAACAACAAAATAAAAAACCGGAAAATAAATTATATAGATAAAATATGGTAAAGGTTCTGTTACAATAACAATTATGTGGGTTATGTACTAAAATTAATTTAGTCCAAGCTAGCAGATTGCACTAACCTTCTCAATAATCTGGGGTATTAGCTAACACTTACCAAATTATCTTTTAGCTTTAAGTGCATAACCTACATTATTTTTATTGTAATAAAACCTTTTAACATAATTTTTTTATAAGTAATTTATTTTAAAAATAGCATATATTTTTAAACACCAAACAAGTGTTTTTTTAACTTCATTCATTTTGCCTATCTTGGCATTAATTGTGATTTTTGACATATTATTAACAATATGTTTTAAGTATAAATTTTTAAAATGTAAGTGTTTTTGTATATTTAAATTTCAATAAATTTTATTGAAAGCCACTTTAAAAAGCTGTTTCTGAGAAATACTTGCCAAGTTTTAAGGGTTTCATTTATCAATTTTATTTTAGAGGTGTAAGCTTTAGTCCATCGATAAATTATGGAACTGCATAAAATATATTTAATTTCTTTAGTAAAGATCCCGGCATACTTTCAGAGTCGTACTAAAACAAGTATTTACCTCATTGTGCTGTTTATGTTAAAAAAAAATATATTTATTGGTATTACCAACAATTTTTAATATTTCTGAAGCAGTAAAAAATTGTTTGTCAGATCTGTATTCTTCTCGCAGTTCTCCTTGTCTCGCTGTAAACCTTATGGTTTCCTAAGGACATTTTTGCTTTGGAATTAACGTGTACGTTAAACACTGTGTTATAATATAAATAATATAAATAAAAAAAAACTTTAGTTAAATTACTTTTATTAAAAAAAAAAGTATAAGTACATGCTTTAATGAATTAAATGTCATGTCAAAATTTAAAGTCAAAGCAAAAAAAATAGTTATTTATTAAACAAGGAAAAATAAGTTCGAGCTTCTAGCTCAAGGATGTTTTGTTTCCCGACGCGAAGCGAAGAAAGACCTTAAACCGTACTGTATTATACATAATTTTTTTTGTAACGGGCACAAGGGCCATTTAATGTTAAAAGAAACATATTTTTACAATATACCGTATGTTTCTCACAAGTGGTTCCCCCTATAATTTTTTACCTCTTGAGATAGAAAAATTAAATTTGGTATATCGTTATTTGACGTTTAATACTTTTTAATTAAATAGTTCATTCCCTTTTTTTAACTTCCGGTTTAACCGGAAATGACTGCTTCTTTAAAATTTTAAATGACACCACCCTTATTTTTTACCTTATTTCGATAGAGTACGGCATTCGAAATACAATAACATGTTACCTGTCATTTTATGACATTTCTGCTGTTAAAATTTTATTTTTTAAATTCCAATCTGGGTGCCGCGAATAAGCCAAGCCAGTTCATTTGGAGTCAAGTTGCCATGGAAAAATAAATTTAATCGTCTTTTGTTTTTTATTACTTTCTTAGGGCGAAGTGAAATTTTGCAAAATCCTATTTATGGTCATAACTTTTTTTTAAATTAAACGCCCGTTAGAATATTATAAAAGAGCATTTTATTTCGAATAATTTGGTACAACATAGGCGGTATTTCGGGTAAGGTTTGTATCCAAGAAGGATGTTATAAAATAAGTTTTAACTTATTATTATACTAAATGATAAATATCGATTTATGAAAACATTATGTATTTACTATGTGTTTTGCAGCAAAAGTCTTGCTCGAAATACCAACTACGCGTCACCAAATTATGCTTAATAAAATGCTCTTTTAGGGTATCCTAACTAACTACCTTCTATTCATTAAAAAAGATATATCTATAAATACGATTTTGCCAACTTTGACTCCGCCCTGAGAAGGGGAAAATTCAAAGATGAATAAATTTATTTTTTCCTACGACCACATGTGAAAATAGTAAATAGCACACTGTTTTCATGCATAAAAAATGCCCTATATCACACTAGTGTTGCAAAGTACTTTACAACACTAGTGTTGCAAAGTATAATTTAAGCTGTCATCGCTGTCATTGTTATTTAAAATAAATTTTGAGTTATCAGGCTGTTAATGGGATTTACATTGAAAAAGCCATGCAATATTTTTAATGAAGACCTTTTTTAATTCTTAAATGTTAAAAAGCGACTAGGTAGGTGATTTTTGATATAAAAATATTGTTAAACAGTATGATATATCGCAGTAAGGAAAAGTATATATCACCCTAGTGATGCAAAGTTTTCAATTGTTTTCTTATTTTTTTCTGTGAAGACAAACAACTTTTATTGTTTTTTTGGTGAATAACTTGTGGTCGTAGAAAATTATTTTTCATAGCTACTTAAAATAATTCATTTTAGCTCAATCGCGGTAATCTAGATTGAAATTTTAAATAATAAATTTATGACATCTGAAATGTCAAACAATGACAGGTGAGGTGTCATTGTATTTAGAATTTCATATTCTATCGAAATAAGATAAAAAATAACGATGGTGCCATTCTAAATTTTAAAGTGATCTAATTTTACTACCAATTTGTACAGACTTTCTAGAGTGGTCTAAATAAGGCGTAAAGAAATGCGAACAATATTTTTATGTAAAATAAAACGTTATTTTTAAAATATCGGTTGCTCGTAGCAATATTTATCAAGTATTTTTTGTGCAATAAATGTGGGAGGATAAAAATTATATACTAGAATTATTTTAATAAAGGAAAGCAAAAAAGTAATGACACTTTAAACAAAAGCAAAGGACTGCAGGTGACTCTTTTTATATTTAGCAGCAAAAATATGAGTAGCTTTCGATTTATTGCTTTAAAAAATTCCTTTTGTACCAACTTTTGTAGTACAAATTTTTAATAATAATTAAAATATTTTAAAATACTCAAAATAAAACAGAAATTTTGACACCCTGTATCTTGCAACGATTAACTTTTCGACGGTTAACTGTGTTAGATCGTTATATTTTGGCCCATGGAGTCTATTGTAGCATTTTGTACAGCCCTTTTAAAGACACCTTGTATACATACACAGAGATCACATTAATGGTCCCAAAAAACCCATCACTATTACTAAAATTTTCTTGTACTCTTTTATGAGTGTATACTTTATGTCAATGTCTTTTATAATTCGTAATACTCCAGGAAGGTAGCAATGTCGAAAAAACATGAATTTTAGGTTAGCTGATGTTTTGATATGTTGTTTTCCCTCCTTTTAGGGTAGATCCTTGACTGTCTGACTGGCGGTAACGGTTGGGTTGGCGCCCAGTTGTGACCTTGTCATTTAAAGCTGTCACCTTGACATTTAAAGCTCTCACTGATACGCCAAAAAATGCAGAGCTTAGTTATATGTCATCGTTGCAAGTTTCATTAAAATATACAAAATGGTTTAGAAGTTAGAAGGAAGACGACTGTATAATTAGCAAAGTATTTGGCAATAAAAAAAAATATGTTTGGTAAACCAATCTAGACAAGAAATTAAAAATTAGGTTTCTTAAAATGTTTGCAAAATCTTGGATTATTACCTGTACAGGTAGAATGCGAAATAATAAACATAACCACCACCGCAGGCCAGGCAACCCAGGGTCTATCCAGAAGAGAGAGGAGAACAACATGTCAAAAAATCAGCTAAAATTCTTTTTGAAAATGTTGCTGTCTCTTATACTATAAGTTTAAATTATTAATTTAGTAATACATTAATTAAGAGAGTTGAAAATCGATGTCATTTTTCTAGGGTAATGGTTAAAGCTATTAAGTATGTTTTTACTTACCTTTACATTTTTGCAATTAGAAATTTAAAAATACACCCTGTAATTCCACGATCGATAAACTTTTAGATTATACATTGAGTTTGAGGTAATAAATAGAAAACGCCTCTACCAACTTAAAATTTACTTTGGGAAGGTAAGTAATTTTTATAATTTACCTAGCGTAGAGTTAAAGGTATGAGATTAATGAAAGTTCGTCCAATTGATTGTGAAAATGGGATCTTTGGTAAATAATTTTAATGGCTGAAAGGTTTGCAGATCTGGTCTAATAGATTTAAAGATTAATGGCAATAATTTTAAATAATTAAAAAACGGCTGCCAATTATTGATTGTTGCAAAATGATTATTATAATTGAGAAATGTAGTTTTTTTAAATTTTCTGTGGCTATTTTTTTGTAACTTTTATTTTAATTTATTAGCGATCTAGCTAAAAGGTAATTATTTTAAAATAAAAAAACAAAACACACTATATTTAGCTCTATTTTATGTATTTTCTTTTTAAACTAAATAAATTTAATTTTGTAATAATATTATAAAATAACACTACATTTTACAAATCTATAGTGAAAATAAACAAAGTTGCTTTTATTTTGTCAAATTTTACGATTTTAGGTTAAAACTTCTTATTTTATTATTTATTAGGTTTAAATTAAAATGTTTCATTAATGCAAATATCTAAGAAGAGTTAAAGTCGTCAAAACAGAATAAAATATCTTTTTTCTAATAAAAACTAAATATGCGTATTTCTTTAAAGATAGAGCAGGAGAATTGTATACTATAATTTATTGACATAAAAGTTTATTTGTGGAACATCTGGTGGAAAATTTCGCATTGTTAGGAAAAGAAAGTCATAATAAAATAATAAAAAAATTGCTTTGTTATACTTATTTTCTTCAATAAGTCTTGTCGTACCGCTTTAATATTAATCGTTCGCCAAATTCCGTTTGGCAATGCATAACGGCTTGGCGACTACCTTAAAGTAAATTTACCAGCGGGGTCCAGCAAAAATTAGTTAAATCGACGTAATCTACCAGTGAACATATCAATATGGCAACTTTAAATACACGTGATTTTTAAATGACTTTTTACTACAATTTTAGGAGTGGATTAAATACCCAGAAATGTTTCAATGAAATGTCAATTGTCTTTGGAGGAGATACTCCATCCTTAAGGACTATTAACAATGGTTTTTGGAATTAAAACGTTGTTCATGTTTTCTTAACGACCGACCACGACCTGGTCGCTCTGTTGAAATTGTGACTGATAAAACCACTGAGGCTATTTTTACGTTTATAAAACAAGATCGGCGTATATTATATAGACAGTTAGAAGAATTCTTGCAAATTCCGATATCCACTTTTCATCAAATAATTACCGAACATTTAAAAATATGCCCATGTTTTGACTCCTGAACAAGAACAAGTTCGTGTAACATGGTGCCAAGATATGCTGTTGCATTCCTTTTTGAGGTAGCAGAGCAATGCATTCATTGAAAGATATCTATCTTCTGCAGGATCTTAATTTAATATTGGATTAGGGCACCAAAAATCTCGTCCATTTTAATGCATCCAAAACACAGTCATGTTCCTTGTCGCGAAAAGAGTCATCAAATACTCATCGTCTACTTGAGAGCAGCCAAGTTTTACAGAGAAAAGACACCTTCAATCTCGTGGGCGTCACATTTGAAAGTAACCTTTAACTGGCATAAACACATTGTATCTATAGCCACGGCAGCTTCAAAAAAGCTTGGATTTCTCTTTCGAGAGTATTTTTCCGCTTCTAATTTATACACTTTATATGTGTCCCAAATCCGACCTCCCTTGAAATATTGTTCTCATATCTGGGGCATGGCGTCCCCCACAACCCTAAGCATTCTTGATTCTGTTCAAAGAAGAGCTTAGCTGGTCACTGTCTCATTAACATGATCCTTCACTTACAGAAAGGTTTCCCCTCTCTGCCAGATCAGCCGGGCTGTGGTGACTTATCGCTTTTATAGGTAACTTCCATGGCTGCTGCTCATGGAAGAGGTTGCACCAGTATAGTTCCTCCACTCACGGTTCCCAATAGAGAAACTCGTGGTTCCGCGCATATGCATCCCACATACGGTCCAACTGACAGGTCCTGAACTTCACACTTTGTTCGTTCTTTATCCCTAGAGTTTCTAGATTGTGGAACCTGCTGCCCGCGGAGGTCTTTCCTTCCTTCCAAACTTCAAGTATTAAGTCCCGTGTCAACAAACTTCCCTTCTTATCTCGCTTAAGACACCCACGGTACGTTAGTATTTAGGCTTTAAGCCTTCTTTTGTGGTTTGAGCGCAACCTTTATTGATTATTTTAGAGAATACTTAGTGTATATCTAGAGTTTGCCAGATGTACTGCAATAAAAACCGGACAAAAAAACTTTATTTATTAATTCCTAATTTCGTAAAAGAGCTATTTATATATAAAAAGAGTACTTTAATGCAAGGTTGTTATTTTATTTAAGCTAAGCAAGTAAAAATCTAGCTGTTAAACCATTTTTTCTTTTATCCTGATAAATCTAGAAGAATAATAAAATTTACCTAACTGCATACCCCTGGACTGGATACTGGAAGAAATAGTTAAACAAAATTAACCACAAACACTAAATTAAATACCAATAATATTAAAACTAAGAAATTATTCAAAATTAATTTTTTTGACAGAAATATTCCTTGAGGTAGATAACGCTTAAGATACTGAATTTGGTAACTTTAATTTACTTATAAATCTCTAAATAATCTAAATAAGCTTTTTAAATCTACATAAATCTACAAATAAAGTACCGAATTTTATTAGAATCAGATTAGGGTTATTTAAGTTAATAACAAAAAATATTTTTTTAAGGTTAGCACCCTTTATCTGGAAAATAATACATTGCCAAACTTATGTTTATATAAATTTTTTTAAATATTTTTTTGATACAGAATCTGTCTTTAAATTTTCGTAACACATTCTCTTAAACTCTGTAAAGGCAGACGATTCCGTTTGTCTGCCGAAATATTTTCCAATTTCAATTTAATACTAAACTATTTTGTGAAGTTTTAATTTTTTAGTGTAATTTTTATTTTTCATGTGTACAAAGATGGTTTTCCTTATTATTTATACTTGTAAATTTTGATTATTGTCAGTGTAGTGTTGCATTATAAAAAAAAATATTTTTTTAATATAGCATTTTTGCCATGTCCCAAAAAAAAACCGAACATTCTGTTTTCCAGTTTGCTAAGATTTTTCCGACCAGACAGACATAAAAAAGGCCGTCTTCTGGCAACCCTAAAAGAAATTGGAAAGCACCTGGTTAGCAATAAGACAAAAGGGTTTATTTAAAACTACTAAATTATTTATTTTGATCTACACCTTTGGGTGTTTAAATTACTTAAACTGGTATATACAATAACTTTGTACAATTAAAAAAATGACAACAGAACGTAAAAAGAGTTAAATCAGTAAGCTTAAAATAGGATTTAATTAAAAGTGCTCCCTATTCGCGGAGCGTTCTAGAACCTTGGCATACGGAGCCTTTAATAAATTAAAAAATTAAAAAGAATATGTATTACCGAGAAGGCACAATAATAGTCTAATTTATGTTTATAAGTATGCTTTAAGTACGTAAACTTTGAATCTAAGTCTGAGCCTGGGAGAACAAATTCTTTTTGTAGTAAAAGATCATTAATAAGGCAAACAGCTCTTTTTTAAAAACGATCAAGAATACTAAGGGTTGTAGGAGACGCTATGCCCCAAATATAAAAACAATATTTCATTTTTCAGCTTTTTTAATTTTTAATTTTTAATTCAAGCAAAAAAAATTATAACATTTAAACTAGAGTCCTTAAATTCCTTACAAATGAACAATGATATTTATTTTATAAGAAGACTCTTGATTATACAGGGTTAGCAGAAAAAAACTGAAACGGTAGATTATCTCAGCAACCGTTAAATATAAATAAACCAACAAAGGGCAAATAAAGGTGAAAAGATTAAAAATTATATTTCCAAGGTTGCCAAGTGTATAGTTTTTTCTCTAGGTTGGGAAATTTTAAAATTTTAAACGGAATTTTTGTATCAACTTTCTTATGACCTGATACTATCGATTTTTACTCCTGTCAATTTTGAATATAAGGAATCAAGCTTGAATGCAGAAACGACCAGGTATGGTCAATTATCTTAAAAATGATCCAACCGAAATTCGTGAAAGTACAGGGTTGTAGCTGGACACTTTAATTTCAGAAATTGCATTTGCGATGTTTCATAAATAAATATCCTTATTTTCTTTCCTTAACTGTTTTTAAAGAATCCTTAAAACGTCGCAAAAATGCTATTCATAAATTTATAATGTTCAGTTTCACGCCTGTACTAATGTTGACAAATATTGGTTGTATTAATTTTTAAAAAGCATAATGCCATATCCCTGAAATTGACAGGAGTAAAAAAACAATAATATTAGGTCATAATAAAGTTAATACGAGCAATTTATTACAATAATAAAAAATAGGGTATTTCCATTTAAAATTTAAAAATTCCCTAACTTACAGTACCCCCAAATGAATCACCCCTTACAATCGAAATATTTTGCCAGCACAATGTTCTCTCTTATGATATTATATACGATAAAACTAGCAAAGTCAAATCTAACCTACCTTCAGATTTCACATTTTTAAATAATAAATTTTTATGAGTATCCAATAAAACAAATGGTTTTATACTACACTACTCAAAAGAATTATCGCATATGCTCGATTAATTTTTAATCGCCTTGTATAATGTGCTGTTGAAAGGGAGTAGTCAAATTTGTGATTATAAAATGTCAGAAATAGGTAAGGGTATAAATTATTCACAAATGAGATTTCTCCCTTTTAACAGCACATTGTATAGGGCGATTAAAAATTATCAATTTTTTCAAAAAAAATTTATCACCCCGTAGGATGTATTGCTAACAGTAAATAACAACGGTTAATATAAAGTTATAGCTTCACGTTTTCTTAACATTTTCTTTTTTTAATTGTCTTGATAACTTAATTATTAAAAGAGATATGGCCATTTTAATGAAAGCATTTTTGTATTGAAGCTTATGGAAGAAATCGAGCATATTATTATGCGATAATTCTTTTGAGTAGTGTATTTCATATTGCTGTTTTGTACTAGAAAATGATATTTGAATTTTTTACAAAACTTGGCATTCATTTAGATCTCCATTTTTTTTGCGGTTTTGCGAAGAAAGCCTAAAGCCAAGCATAATTTTAGTAATGAACTTGAATCACCTTTTCCACTTTTATGTTTTTGGTGTGATATCATTACTTTTTGTAAAGAAAACTTAGCAGGTATTTAGATTTAATATTTGTTTCTGCATTTAAAAATAACAGTGTGCAGTGCTGATTGCTCATTCATTATCTGAAACCTTTTTACCAATCTTCCTGTTTATGCTTAAATTACTCAAGTTCGGGCGATATAATGGTCTGCCGCTGCGCGTCGCCGACGGAACACAACATTAATGTTAATATGGGAGATGTTTAAAATGCTACCTGAGAACGTCTTGTTAACACCATAATTTTAAATTATATGATACACATTTATTATATTTTTTTTACATTTGTTGGTACGAACGAATGTTGAAATAGTTTATGATAACTTTTTACTGTCAAAACTTATATGAAAAGTTATTATTGTGTGATGTAGCGAATATTTCCAAAAAAAAACAAGTTCTTTAAATTTTATTGTTAATTTTTGCAATAAAAAAAATGTTATATTTCCGAAACAGTTAAATATCGGTATAAAACATTAGATACAAAATGTGTTAGAAATGTTTTAAATAATTCAAAAATGAAATAGTGTGTGTTGCATTTTAAATAAAAAGTTTGTATTAGTCACTGTTACATGACAGCCTGTATTTTTTGTTAAAAAAATTATTTTAATTTTTTTAATGACCTTTATTATTTATAATGTGTTGTGTGTGTGTACCTTATTCCGTTTAGCTGATACACACTCTATAGAGAATAAACAACTAATGATATCTCCCCTAATCATCAAATTTACCAATGAACTTTTCGAAGCAGAAAATCGAGTTAAAGGCCCCCATCGTTGATTTTATAGTTAATTAAGTTGCGGCTTTCTTGCCAAAAGTGTTTAACTCTAACGTTTCAGCTTACCCTAAATATTTAATGATTTTACAATATACCAACATGTAAAACTTGACACACAAAATTGGTTTAAATTGTTTAGTTATTTACAATATGTTGGCGCCAGAGGCCGTGGGCGGCACCCAAATCAATTGGTTAATTTTGAAAATATACCGATAAGATTTTTTATTAAGAATTCACAAGGCTTTAATTACAAAAACGAAAAAAATGTGGTATGTTTTTATAGTCTAAGAGCCCGTGAGCGGTAGACCTTTGTCATTTTGTAAAATCTGAAAGTTGTTCAGTGCATGTTCCCAACATAGGTAGAAGCGATGGTAGACTATAAATTTTGACTCATAGTGGCTTTCGCAGGTACTAGGAGCTAAAGGTTAATAAATAAAAACCTAATTTTTATCATTTTTAAAAGCTAAATCCTAAATATGTTCCTTGGTTACCTATTAGAAGATATTTTCTCAGTCGCCAGATGGTGGTCAGACAGTTTTGACAGTTCTAACCCCTTGGAAGAAAAATAATTCAATATTTATATTAACAACATACGAAAAAATATCTTATACAAGAGTTGTAGGGTTTCCAAATACGCTTTTCCTAAAAATATTTTAATGTATTTAAAATGTCAATAATAAACACATAATTTAATATAACGAAAATCTTATATTCTTTAATATTAAATTATTATTTAACTTTATGTAACCACACATCACTGTAAAATTTTGCTTTAAAAAATGCTTTTCTAAAATTTTCTTAAATGGAGTTACGCACTTTGCGAATTACACTGACGATATAGGTCTCACACCCTTGCTGCTCAGTATCGCAATCGGCCCCTTATACAAAGATATTGTCATAGGGTTGGCCAAAAGTATGTCATGTTAATTAAAAATAATAATAAGATTTTTGAGTCACTCTGCATAATGTAGTTTTAATTTTTTTATTTTACATGACAGCAGTAATATATTACTAGGTATACAGGGTGTTTTCTAATTAAATGTCAATAATAAAGGAGGTGATTTTTGAGTTTATTTTAAGAAAAAAACTTTATATAAAGGTATGTCCTAAACGACTTACCTTTTAAGATACAGGGTGTAAAATTTTCAAAAACCACAAAATTTCGAAAACATTTATTTTAGTAAAAACTGGTATACTGGATATAAACCCTATTTAAATAAGTATTTATCATTTTAGTTACATAATTGCTAATTAAAAATTATAAAACCTAATTTTTAAAAGAAAAAGATCCCGCAATGCTTCTTTTATGGTCTAAAAATATGCAATTAAGTGAATTTTATTTTCTTTCTCTTAAACCAAACAAGATACGGAAAAAAATTAAAGGCAAAAAAGCAGTATTTTTATTTGCTTAATCTAAAGAAAGCACAAAAATTTTACACACATTTACACAGTGGCGTACTGTTTGTTTGTTGGAAATATTTTTTCAGTTACCTCTCGAGACGCTACTGGACTAACTAAATGTTATTAAGTTAGTAATAAATTACCCCCTTAATGTCAATGATAATATTCCCAAATTAAAACAAAATTGGGTTAACTATAGTCAGGATATTAAAGAAAAAAAAATTTTTTTTTTGGAAATTTGAACACATTGTATCTCAAAAGTTAAGACGTTTAGGACATACCTTCATAAGAAGTTTTCTTTTAAAATAAACCGAAAAATTACATTCTTTCATATTAAAATTCAATTAGAATACACCCTGTATATTTTTTTTCCTTAATTTAATTATTAGTGCCATGGAAAATCCCTTATAAAATAGCATAAGCATGTAATTAAATACATAGGTGTTTTCATTTCACAGGGTGTTTTAAAAATTTTGAGGTGTTTTTTAAAATTAAATGCAGGCTCCGCATTACCATTACGGTTACTTATATACTATATTTCATAAAAACATATTTCTCATGCGGTAAGCAGATGGTTGAAGGTAGCGTCCTATTCGGATCTATTAAAAAGAATAATTTTATTGTTTTTTTATTTAATTTTAAACAATTTTTGTATATACTCTTGGGGATAATGCAGCAAGAAAATTAATATTAAAGTTACAAATTAAATCCCCCTTTTAGAAAACCCCGTGCACTACGACATTGTTCAATGTAACAAATAAACTATATTTGGTTTAGTTTATAAAAGCATCTTACTTAACACAAATCAAGGGTTAGCCATTATTTAAACATGGGAAAGTGCGTAACTGGTACAGTTAATAATTGGGTCGGTAAACAATGAAACCCATTATGGTACATTACATTAGAGTATTTGACTAAAAGGAGCCACAAATTGTTAGAAACCTAATAAATAAATTATTACGTAGTTTACCCAGCATTTCGGTAAATGGCGGTTTTCATGGTTTAACTTTAATATACCGGGTGCTACAGAACAGCGGCAACGCTAGAGGGGGCAGAAGTGACCCAGTCCCCCACAAAAATCGCCTTTTTTCTTGAATCATAATGTGAATATAATGGCAGAATATTGGTAATTAAAAATAAAACTTCACTGGCATAATATACAATGCTATTTCTGGTTTTACATATTATGAAGACCACACGGGAAAAACGATGAAACTCCATTTTTGTATAAAACCATATTTTTGCACTTTATTATATTTCTTAAGTTAATACATATTTTAGTTTTGAAATAAACGGCAATATTGATAAGATTTATGTCTAAAAAACCTTTAAAACTATCGAATACTCGGTAAAATCCGTACGTTACTTGAAAAATTGATGAAATTCCAATTATTTAACTATTAATAGTTGCAAATTTTGCAAAATTATTTCATATAGTTATAAATTATACGTGTTAATGTTAAGATTGGTTTGACATTGTGTTACTAGTATCTTATTTGATTGTATAAAAGGAAAAGAAAATAACCTTAAACCTGTAAAAAAACTTGGATTTTGCTAAAAAGCTAAAAAAACTTGTAAAACTTTTAGCAAATTTTAAAGGATTATCGTTATTAACAATATCACTTTTGTGTCCTAAAAATAATATATTTCTTTAATTATTAAAATATTTTTAAAAATTGAACTTTCATCGTTTTCCCCAAACATAATAGATACCCAAGTTGTATTTTTACCAATAACTTTACTTAGGTAACTCTTATTTTAAAAATATGTTTACAATAGAATGGTAACATAACAAATAACTAAATATTTTTCCTATGACTAAGTACATGTGAAAGGCGCGCTTGTGGCGGCTTCTGCTTGTATCGGCGAGCGTCGATCTCCGGAGTTAAGCAGTGGAATGCGCGCCCATAATTTGGATGGGTGTCCGGCGACAGCGGTGTTTTGGGCACGGCACACGGTGTTTCTGCTCGGGGATGCGGATCGAGCAACAACCATCCAAGTTATGGAATGAATGGTGTGTGAATGAGAAGGAGTAGGGGTCAAGGTACAATAAGCCTTTAGACTGCAGTGCACCACCAAGGGGGCGGTCGTCGGACCTGGGTGGGATGACCCCGAAAGGGTGAAAAAAAGTACATGTTACAACTTTGGTACAGTTCAATATTTCATGTTAAAAAACACTTTTTCAGAGATTTCACACTTTTGTACACTTATCGTTTCTTTCGTGTAGTCTATTTATTATTATTATTATTATTATTATTACTATAACAACCTTAATATGACTTCTAGCGACGACTGTCTGATATTTTCTACAATAAAATTGTTTATAAAAGTCTCTTTTAAACAATATAAACATTATAGTATTTATTTTTAAAATGACGATAATAATTTATGTTCTGCTTAGTAGGCTTATACTTTTACAAATGGTAACAAATAGGGTTAGTAAAAAAACCGGAACGGTGGATTATCTCACAGCCCGATGGTGAGCAAGAGGGAGAAGTCTTTTCGAAAGTAAAGAATTATTAATGAAGCAAACAGCTATTCTTGAATGGGATCAAGAATGCTTAGGGGACGCCATGCTTTAGATATAAGAACAATATTCCAAGGGAGGTCGGATTTGGGACATACAAAGTGTATAAATTAGAAGGGGAAAATATTTTTGCCCAAAGAGAAATCCAAGCTTTTTGAAGCTGCCGTGGATATAGATCCAATGTGTTTATACTAGTTAAGGTTATACTCCAATGTGACGCTTACAAGATTAAAAGAGTCTTTGCTCTGCAAAACTTAGCCGCTCATAAGTAAAGGATAATTATTTCATGACTTTTTCGCGACAAGAAACATAATATAATGCCTAAACAAAATAATATTTGGCTTTTTTCAGAATAAAATAGTTAATTAAACATTTTAAGAAAATTTATACTTTTATATTGTAGTATTCCTGTATAATAAGGATTGTTACTTGTTTTTCGATTTTTCAAAATAAATAGTTGGTATATGTCAAGTTACAATTTATATCTATCTAATTATTTCTAATCCATTTATTGACTATAGACACATAATATATCCTATGAAGAACTGTTCTCTCCTTGCATAATATAATAAAAGTAAAGATTACTTTAAGAGAAATAAATTAATGAAATATTTAATATTAAATTACTCACAATACAAAAAAGGTTTTAAATTCTAAACAAAGGATCATAAGTTTCCGTAATTGTATATTAAATATTTTAATAATTTATTTCTTTTAAAGTAATAATAAAGTTTATTATTACTTTACATTTTTTTATATTTTATTATTTTAATTTTTTTTAATGTTTAATAAACTTTTTATTAAAAAAAAGCCAAATAATATTTTCTTTAAACGTAATCTTCCAGAAAACAAATAAACTAATAAATACTTTAAAATACAACGTTTTTATGTACAAAGGGCAAAAATTAAACGCAATAAATCCTACTTAGGCAATTCATCGCCTTTCTAAATTTTAACGCGTCTTAGGGCTGTAGTGCCGTAATGACACTTTTCTAGCCATGAGTTCCTATACTCAAATAATTTTTCTATTGCACTGAATAACTCCTATAAGTTTGATCCCATAGTTCTGAGATAATCTACTGTTCTTGTTTTTTCTACCTACCCTGTATTCCATTTTTCTTAATATCTCTTGCACGTTTTGTTATTAAAATGTTTAATTTAATTCACAATAGTACACTTGACATTTGTTAAATTTTTTAAATATAAAACACTCTTTTTTTAATGTACATTGTATTCTACACTATATTCTTATTGATGTAGCTCAAAATACTATATATTTTTAAATGATGATTATATTATATTATTTATTCAAAAATTTTGTATTTCTAAATATGAATGTGACATGTCCGTGCCATTTAAAACAAGTTTAAAAAAGGAAAACATTAAACATTTTAATAAATATATGTAGAAAATAAATTTCACTAAAAACGATAAAAAAGTTGATAAATTAAATCTACAAGTGGCAGTTTAATTAATAATAATAATATAATAAAATTAGCTAACGGTAATTCTTGATTCTTGTTGGTAATTGTCGTCTTATTCACTTTTACTCACAATACTCTCTTTATTTCACTTAAAAAAGTACGTAGAATACCGTATTTTCTATTTGAAATTTTTACTATTGGTAAGTAATTTTCTTATCTGGCCTACTTTTTTTAGAATTCGAATTGCGCAACACTGATTTGTTAATAAAATATTATTAATTTTACGAATGAAAAATAAAAATAAAAAATTCGCTCTTTAAACGTATTTGGTTGGTGGGGGAAGGCTAACAAAAAAAAAATAACTTTTTTTGCAAATTCCAAAATAAAAATATGTTGTGGTATCGTTTTTATATCTACTTTTTTAATAAATGTAGTAGCTTCTTGTCGACAGCTATTCATGTTTTTTTGTTAAAATAAATACTTTGAATGCCCGATGGAATAAAAAATAATTGATTGGACTAACAAGACTTATAATTTATTACAAAAACTACAATATGTATATGGGAAAAAAACTTGTTTTAATTTTTATATCTTATTGGCCTCATATGTATATTACCGGAATTATAATAAAGAATATAGGGCTATTAATCAAATTTATTTTGTTATTTTGTCATTGGAAAATACAAACCGCATTGCAGGTACACGAATATGTAAGGAGTTTTTTTTCTCTGAAAAATGTTTTAAAAACATTTTTATTATAAAATCAATAAAATCAATAATTTTGTTGTAAATTTATTCGGCAAACAGTAGACATTTAAAATAATTAATTATGCATTTTTGAAAGCACTAGTTACTTAATAATATAACTTACTAATATTTTTGTTATTAGTGTTTTGTGAAATACCATTAAAAAAATGTAATATCTGATGATTAAATCTTAGGTTTAAGACCGTTAAATTAATATTAAGTTTTTTTATGGTGCGAACTTAAGTACACATGCTGTATAATGCTGATTATAAATTTGCATTGTGGTAAGTGCCTATTTAAAAAGGTAATACCATCAAAAGAATGTTGCTTTGCGAGGAAGGTGGGTGGCAGCACTTTTTTTTGCCTATGTATAACATATTTGTTATTGCCACCAAGAATATTTCTAGTGTAATCTTAAAAATAGGCGATTTTATGTTTTATAAAAGAACAGAGTACATTATACACCTAGGAAATAATGTAGTAAGTATTTTAAATCCCGGGACAAACAGTTTATAGCCCAACCAACGGGACGGCTATAATTTGTCGAGGAAGTTTAAAAACACTTAAGTCCTGAGGTAAATATACTATTTTATGAATTTTAGGATAGGTAAAACCTTAAAATAATATTTATAATAAATAATAAAATAAAAATAGAAATAAGTGTTTGTATTGGAGATTACACGATAGCTGACAGACATGAATGACATCCCTCTAACCGAAACCAGTGGTGTTTCGTATCTAATCAGATATTTCAGCGACCGTATTTGTACCGGAATATACTACTTAAAAAATATACTTTAAATCCCTAAAAATTTAAAGTAAATTTTAAATCGCTAGGGATTTAAAGTACCACTTTTTTCAGGAAAGTGGGAATTTAAAGTACCCTTTAAATCCCTCAAGGTGCATAAAATATATTTAAATTTATTGGGACTTTTGCATGTGTAGGTAGAAGCATGTGTGCCAGAAGGGAATTTCTAGGGGTACAAGGTATGTACATATACTTAGGTGGCTACAAGGGATATTTTAATAAAACCAAATTATTAATTTAGCAACCTTTATCACCTAAAATATACACTAAATTTATATTCAATGTTGCATAAATTTGATTGAAATTCCAGTAATTAAATAA
>JACEGR010005209.1:0-76362 GCA_014170235.1 Listronotus bonariensis
TTTTATAAGTAAATATAGCAAAAACTGTCACTTTAGGCCTCATTGTATTAATGAAAATATAGGGCCATTAATATCATAGTGTATTTTAATTCCAATATCCAGTATAGCACACCAGTAAATCCTAATGATCTTTCTTTAAACTCTGTTTTATCGTTGTTGCGATTTGAAATTTTATAAAGTCAAATGTGAAAAGTTCAAATTTGTTTACAACACCTAAATCTCAGATTGATCAGCAAATCATTAATAATGCCAAATCCTATAAGGCAAGGTTTAAAAGGTTTCAGTTATATTAATTTTTTTGTATATTATTTTAAAAACAGCTGCGCAAAACAGTTGGTTGGAAAGACGAAAGCAGTAAGGCAGTAAGTTGGAAACAGTTTAAAATATATATATATATATATATATATATATATATATATATATATATATATAAATTCTTAAAATTTGCATTTACAACTTTCTATTTCCCCATAAATTAAAACTTAAAAAACTAAAAACAATAACGTCTATAGACCAGGGCTAAGGCTTAAAAATACTTGATTAAGGCTATGCAATGGGATATACAATTATTTAATTTTTTTAGTTTTTGTGTATAAGAACAATTTGTCTTTTATTAGCCGACTTAAAAAAAGGAGAAGGTTATATGTTCGAAACCTATGTTTTTTTTATGTATATACACCGATTACTCCGTCAATTGTGGACCGACTTTAAAAATTCTTTTTTATTTGAAAAAGCGCACTTCCGCGGTGGTTCAATAATAAAACTTATTTAGGATAGCAAAAGACTTATTTTTCAGGCAGAGCTGTCTTTAGTAGATATATGCTACCTATGCTTTATGTTTGAACAATCATGGTTGTAAATGTAATGTCAAAATATTTTTTTGTCATGTCGTTGTTATTTAGTTAATAGTCCATATATATTTTTTTTATTGTAAAATTGCGTGTATTTTATTTTTGTGGGTCAGGTGCCTTTGTTTATATCCAACTTATACCTATTGGGCTAGCTTTGGCTTTTTGTGCAAAGAGTTTACATAAGAGAAACAGGTACTAGTACTGTTTTTGTAATGGATGGTAACCGATTAAATGTTAATAATAAAAAACTAAAATGAGGAAAAAAATGTTTAAAGAAATAAACTGACTTTAAAAAGATAAATAAAACTTACTAAAAATTTAAAAATAATAAACAACAAAAAAAAAGTTGGGTACTAACATTCCGCTAAACTAACAAATGATGTTAATAACGAAATACACAAAAGATATTTATACTTCAATACCATAGTTATTACCCGACTTTATTTTACTATGTTATTTTTCATTTTTTTTTAATATAGTAAGTTTTATTTAACTTCTTAAATTTGATTTTTTATATTTATTTATATGTAGCCTAGGCTCTAAATATTTCAAGCTAACTTTGGGAAAGCCGTAGGCTTATTGAAACTTGCACAACTGCAGTACCTGCCTAACATGCCGATGACTTCGAAATTAAAATTGTTATGCAAATGCAATTTAATCCAAAAATGTCTTAGTGCTCCGCAATGCAGTTTATTTGCTTCTGTGAAAATTTGGTACTTTGGTAAATTCGGTCCGAAACTTAAGGGGGTTATTTCTAATGTCTTTTTTTTTTTTAAGTTTCTATAAACAAAATTTGTTAATTTTTTTAATACCTTGAAAACCGTTAAGCCAATTTAGATAAAATTCAGTACACGTATGTAATTAATGTAGTATGGTGCTGATAAAACTTTACCTAGATTAAGATCAGTCGGTCTCAGTGGGCACCACGTCAAAATTATTAAAAAAAAAAGGTATGCTACTAACTTTTTATGAATTTTTATATTTTTTAGTTAGTTAGCAATTTAAAATGCAACTTTCCAGTCTTCTGTATTTTTTTCGTATCAAGCTTTGTTTAAAAAAATACAATTTGTTTCCAAAAAGCATGAATAAACAACATGATATAAAAACAAAAATTGAAATTAAGCAATTATTTGCCTTAAAATAAATTAGCACTCGTGTATTTTGTTGAAAATTGTCATGTTTTTTATTTACCCAGGTCGCAATTGTTTATTTTTAAATCTTGGTTTTTATTTTATGTTGTTGGATACTTTTTGGACTGACTTAAAGTGACTTAATTTTTTTTCTTGAAAATAAGTGTACGAAAAAAATACAAGCAAAAAAATAAAAACTTCATAAAAACTTAGTGTCGTACTTTTTTTCTTTATAATATTGGCTGTGGTGTTCACTAAGACGTTACTAGATTCAATAGTTTTAATCTAGGTAAAACATTACAAGCGTCTGTGTTTTTAAAATATTTAGGAACTACCAACTTTTTTAAAAATTTAACTTATCCCGGAAACAAAGCAAGTCCGGACATATGTTTATAAACACCTTTTTTTTACTCAGACCTCTGTACTATGAAAAAAAATACTCCCTTAAGTTTTGTATCGTAATTAGGAAACAACCTGTTGATTTAAATTTTTTCTTCAAGGGGGTATTCTGGTGTAAAAATTAAAAAAACATATTTTTATTTTTTTCATATTTTTAAACTTTTACCTTTTTTCCTTTTAGAAATATGAATACAGTGGCTTGGTCAGTCGGGGCGAGTCGGCCAAAACTAATCGAACAACCATAGGATTGACCGCTCTTAGATACAAGCATCAAGCGCATAAAAGCTGTTCGATTTAAAGCGTAAAATAGTTTTTCGAAGTCGAGAAAGGTCCGATAAAGCAGGAATGACAAATTAAATAAATGTAAGTCCAAAATATTATGACTTGGACTGCGAAAAACTTGCCGCAAAACTTTAAACCCGTTTTTCTCGAAACTGTCTTTTTCAAGACGGTGCCCACGATTTCTCCAGTTCTACTTTAACAATTTACTTGAAATTATTTAAAAGTCTTCTTTATATTATAAACTTGTCTATGTCCGGAGCTAGCCGTGTTCCCAAAGTTTATTTTTTTTACAATTTTTTTAACAAATCAAGTCGGAAATCATGGCACAATATTTTTTTTTCAGACAGAAACCATTTTGTTTTTTTTTAACTCTTTCTAGTTCCAGACATAGCAACATTACTTTACATTAATTTTTTTCGTCAGATTGCTTGGAGGGTTGGAATCGTGGGCATGGTCACGTGCCAATTTTTGAGACCCCTTACTTTATCAGCTGCTAATTTCCTAAATTTTTAACTTTCTTTTTTTTGTACTTTTGTGATGTTAGTAAGTAACTCATAAAAAGGAAAGTAAAAATATTGATTGCTTTTTTACGGCACTTTAAAAATCTCCTAAAATTCATGACTTCACACCCGAATACCCCCTTAAGACTCCATACTCCATAGTTTAGATGAGACAAGAATCTATCGTCTTGCTGGCTTGATCAGACCAGCCTGTTTCGCAGAGAAAAAAACATTTGCGCAAATAAATATTTATTTTAAATGTTTTCTATAAACTGCCATTTTTCATCTCCCATCCATCATCTTAAGTACGTAAAAACGGCATTAATTACCCTCTCCTTCTTTTGCGTCAGCCGCCCAAAAGCTATTTGACCCAATTCAGAACAGCCCTCTCTAAAAGCGGCTTCTGGCAGCAGAGCGGTAATAGGATCTCGTTATTTTGTGGATTATTACTAAAAGGCCAAGGAGCATACTCTTTTCTTTTGTCCTTTTCAAATAAAAAAGCAGCTAAGTTAAATGTATTTTTAAGTTGCGCCTTTCGTGTTAACGGGAAAGTTATCAGGAAAAGGTCTAAGGTCACAACAAAGCTTGCGACTAAAGCTGTATTTGCAAAACTTGATATCTAGAAGATGCTGGGCATAAAAATTAAAAAAGTGATATCAGACCAAAGGACAGATTTTTCAGTTACTTTTTGTTTTTAACACCTGTTTCCCCACATACATAGTTCCAAAACTAAGACGTTTAGGACATAAATATATTCATATAAAGTTTTGGTATTGGCATTGGCATAAAAAAAATTAAAGTGATATCGGCACATCAGGTTTTTCCTTTTATTTTTTATCGCAACTGACAGGCCAAATATAATAAGTTCACAATATTTAAACTAGTGCTTAGATTTGAAAACACCAAATTTTTGATAAAAACTACAAAAGCTCTCAAATATCTCCAAAACCGCTTAAACTGAGAAAATTTGGTATTTAAACGTTTTTCGGTGAGTAGAATTAAACAGTAATATTGATATTGTTTACTTTTGCGCTACACGTAGTATGTTTGTTAGTTTAAAAGAAACACATTTTCCAATTTCAATCTTAACCAATTGCGGTTATATGAGAGCACCGCATTTTTATTAAAATCTGGCAACAGCGCTAATATTATTGTTGGGTAAACTTAGTTAATTTGACCCACTCAATTTAATGCAATAAAAGAAAATGGAGCATTTCATTAAAAAAATGTGTAGCATAAAACTGCGAAATCTGACAAGAGTGCCAATATCATTATTCATTCCACATGTCCAAAACCTCTTCGATAGATTAAGTAAATGTAACTTTAACGGTTTTAAAGATATTTTAAGAGCTGCGGTTCTTATTACTTACCCAATATAATCAAACAATTTTTAAGAAAAGAATAAAAATTGCTTTCTGTTTTCTTTTAACTTTCTTTTAAAACCTACAACCTACCCTTCGAGACTGCAAAATGGCTTTGTAAAGTATTTTATTCGTAATTGCTTTACCCTTATATAATATAAATTTTCCAATTAAATTCTATAAGGTAAAAGTTCAATTTTTCTCTAGCCTCGTGCTTTTTTAAGTTTTCTTAAACGTCTTGTAACTTTCTTATCCGGTGAGGTGTAACATCGTTTGACGCACATTTCCTAGGAATTGACGTAAATCTCTGGTATTATTTGAATTTCAGATTTCAATTACAGTTTTGTCTTTTAAGAGGAGTTTAGGGGGTTGACATTAGGAATTTGGGCGATGATGTAACCAAAATAAAGTAAGTAAACAGCAAACAGGAAAATGGGATGAGTACACTAAAATAAAATAATCCTAGCGTAAAATATTTTTTGTTTTAGTGCAGTCTATAGAAATCTAAGGTAAAATTACTAACTAGGCGCGGCAGGTAAGTTTTTTTGAGGCAACTTTTGCAAGAAACTCTGCCACCAAAAACATAAATGTAAAAAAGGTGAGTCAAGTTCAATACTAAATTTATGCTTGGCTGTGAGCTTTGCCGCAAAAAAAAAATGGAGATCTAAATGAATGCAGAGTTCTGTACAAAATCCAAATATGTATGAGATCTTAAAGTACGTTAGATTTAATTTGGACAGTTTTTATTACGTCAGTCATTTTATTAACTTACTCAACCTATTTACATTTTTTTTTAATTCTAATTGACTTACCTTTTCCACATTTTATTTGTTTGGTGGGATATCTTTATTTCTTGTAAAGAAAACTAGGCAGGTATTTAGATTTAGAAAACCAAAAAATTATTTCTGCTTTTAAAAATTATGTGTGCTTAGTACGCAGTAGAAACCAAAAAATAACCAATTTTACTTTTACAGTCAGTGGTATATCTTTATATATTATTTTATTTTTTTACCACTTACATTCGGTTTTTAAAACTTTTAATGTAACTAAGTTGTAGACATTTTTTAAACATTTTAAATGGAAATACCTTAATTTCATTTTATATTTAAATTCTTCACTGAAATCCTTTTCTAATGACATAATCAAAATACTCTTCATTTTTAAGATCGCCACCACAGACCATTTTTTTACAACATACGCATTTCACCAGATTTGAAAAAATTAATTATGGTCGCTATTTAATGTAGGCATATTAATATTAAAACTAGTAACTTTATTGACTTAAAAAAAATACCTTTTATAAAATGATTTGGGTTTGGCAACTCCACATAAATAAAAAAATGTCAACTGATCGTTGCCAAATATTGACGCAAAAATAAATATTTTAAACAATATTTTATTTTAAAACTATTTTTTGGTCTACAATTTTTATCACCTCAAAATGTGTACATTTACGTTAAGAGCCAATATCTAATAGAGACATATGGTGTATACAGGGTGATCAAACTTAAGTAGGGACTACTGCTCACTTCTTTATTATTGAAGATACAAAGTCGGCTAAATTAGTAAAGTTGTAGTATTTTTGTCGCTAATTGACGTGCTACTTACAGAAAAACAACTAAACATCAGATTTTTAAGTTTTTGCAAAAATGTACTTTTTTTTAAATAAAACCCCCTGCATATTATATTACCATTCGAAAGATCTATTCAAGGGCTTTAAAAAAGTTCACATATGATATATCCAATTTTTATTAGTTTCGAAAATATGACTATCCTTAAGGATTTGATGGTAAACTACCATTTTTAAATAAAACACCCTGTATATTACATCACCATTAAGTAGATATACGCTCATTTAGGGTAAAGTCACGCGACGTTGACGTTTTTATGGAAAATATACCTTTTTCCGTCGTGGTTTTTTACTATCACAAAATAAACTTGTGTATTTTATACGAGAAAAAATGTTAGATTTTAGCTTTCGTTTTATTGTTTTCCTCCGTTTTGCGTCGGGAGACAACACAACTTTGAGCTTAAATCTAAAGCTTTTTTTCTTTGTAATAAATACCTAATACTTTTTATGTTTTTACATAAGTGGCGCTATTTTAGATATTTTATATTAGTTTTAGCAAAATGGATTACGAGGAAGCTTTCAGCATTAATATCATCGATTGAATTTCGTACAAATTATGCATCTATTTACATAGTTAGGTTAGGTAAATGAATATCACAAAAACCATAGTCACAGTGTCACAAATAGCCTACAGCAGTCACAAATACTTTTAAACACACAAAAACACACTCACATTAAACGCTTTATTTTAACTTTCAGCAAGATTTCCCATAATAAAAATCTATTATTTGAATTCCTTGCCTAAGAAAGATGGCGTCGTCCGAACTAAATGCGCGTATTTAAAAATACCATATTTGTGGTGTCCATCTCTTATAGTTTTAAAAATATGGCCATCCAAATCTGAAAAATAGTAGATATACTATCCATTTTATGTACCACACTAAACTTAGTGTCTATAGCTTAAAGCTTTAGACATTTTGAAAATTTAACATAATTTTTGAGATTTGGATGGCCATATTTCCCAAACTATAAGAGATAGACATAATAAATGTTGTATTTTCTTAAAACTCTTTAAAACATATATTTAAAGGTGATGCAATATACAAATTCAAAAAGCGCCAGTTTACTATCAAATTCCTGAAGATGGCCATATTTCCGAAACTAGTAAAAAGTGGATATATCACATATGGACTTTTTTAAATCTCTTCAATAGATCATTTTATTCCAAGGGACTAAAATGGCTACTACCATAAAGTAACGTACTTACCTATAATTTACTCTATGCTACTACTAAATAATTGATAACACCGACATATTTATTATTTATACCTAAAATCAGTTATATTAATTAATTTATGTTATTATCAAAAGTTTGTGTTATGTCTTCATATTACCACATACAAAATAATAATAATTGGATATATTTTCTCTGATATAACCTCAACTTAGTAATACTGTTACGAGAGGCATAGAGAATGATAAAAATACCGCGAGGTATTGTTAATTTTTTTAAACAGGTAAATTAGACAATTGCACATTTTTGATGTTAATAATAAAATAAAAAAATCGCATACATTAATTCTATAATGCAGCTATCCAAACTAATTTTTTACTAGAGTTGGTCAGCCCTGCCAGTGGTTAATGTTTTTAGCGAAAACCCTCAAGAAACAAATTCCATTTTTGAAATTAAATTACTTTTTACTTTACCTTAATATTCAAGTTATACATTATGTCATAAATTTAAAAAAATCGTTCTTATAATTGGTGATTCATTTTAAGGTATCTACTTTTTAAAAAGTTTAAAAAAATACCTTTATTAAGTAATATTTATTATCTTTTTTACATTTATTATTTAAAAATTATGTCTTTCTAATGTTGGCCTTAATTGCGCGTAGCATGGTCTGTTCTTAAGCTCCAATTTCTGAGCACCAAATCGATTCGTCAGGATCATCGCGTACACTCGCTGCTTTTACCGCTATATTGTCTGCACTACGTGCTAGATGTGGCCTATTTGGTCAAAGATTATCCAATAATGAAAATTTAAGTTCAAATTTTTGTGATGGTACAGCAAATAGTCGGCTCAGTAGGCCGATTATGCGTGGCCCACAAGTTGTCCGAAGCGCACGAAACACATTTCTCGGAAAATGATGATTTTTATAATACAGTTGAATAAGTTTAAGACGGTGTACCGGGTGCTTAGTATTTCTACGATAAATTGCCAAACATTATTGAACACAAATACCATGACAACAAAAAGCCCAAATTTCAGGAAGCTAGCTAAAATGGTTATAAACATAATATAAAGGTCAAACAATCGTCAATTTTTCACTGACTGACATATAGATCATAAAACTAATCCACTTTCAGATGACCTAGAAAGATTTAATTTGAAATCCAGCTCGGAAATTATGGTGTGGGTAGAAAAAATCTGAAAATAAAAAAGTTAAAAACCAAAGGGGGTTAGGGGAGTTCCCGTACAAACATTTTTTTTTACTTGTTGCCTTTGAACCGTTACTAATAGATATTTAAAACCATCCCAATACCTATATGTAATATTATATTTGCTTTACAGTGTGTCCTAGAATAGGTGTTACAAGAGGACAAATGGATTAAACATGTTGTAATTTTAAACGACCTTTTGCGCAAACTCTGTGCCGCCAACTTTTACTGCGATTGGTAATCTACAGGGCTTATAAAATAGGCTGAATTTGTATAAGTAAATGTAAATTAAATTTTATGTCAAAATTTAAAGTTAAACAATAAAAGCAAATACATATATATATATATATATATATATATATATATATATATATATATATATATATATATATATATATATATATATATATATATATATATATATTTATATATTGTTTTTTTACATTATTCATTAACAGTTTTTAACATACCTGGCTTCAGGTATCATATTAAAAATATATTTATTAAAAATTATATATATATATATTTTTAAACTTTGCTCCCTCTTGCCCATTTTTATAGTTGTAACGCGCAATGTAAAAAGAAATGACAATTATATTTTTTTTTACTTTTATGCTTTAACTTTTATCATAAATTTAATTCTCTAAAACATTTGCTTAATTAATTTTATTTTATTTTTTTAAATAAAAGTAGTTAGTTCCTAGGCATTTTTCATATTTTAACTTATAACTCGCCCTGTATAATACCCATTAGAAAAAAAACTTTATATTTATTAGTTTTGGACCATGCGATCAGTTTTTTCAAACTTTCGTTTTAAAATTCCAAAATGTTTGGTTCATTTGTCCTCTTGTAACACCTATCCTGAGACACATTGTATAACAGAAATATAAAAATATAATTTAAGTCAAAAAATAAGTCATGTCCCCATACAAAAAAACTTAAAATACGCGTTAATAAACAACCGTTAACAAGATCGTTATATCGCCCGGACTTGGCTAATTTAAGCATAAATAGAGTGCGTGTTAAAAAGGTAGAGGTAGCAGATAATGAATGGGCAATGCGTACAACATGTTATTTTCAACGTTCAAGAAAATGTAGGGATTAGCATAAAAAGAAAACCATGCAGCGGAAACGCAAGAATAAATATTAAGTCTAAATACCCGCCCAGTTTTCTTTACAAAAAGTAATGATATCCCACCAAAACTATAAACGTAAAAAAGATGAACCAAGTTCAATACTGAAATTATTCTAGCTATGGGCTTCTCCGCAAAAAGAATTGAAATCTAAATTAGTGCCCAGTTTTGTACAAAATCCAAATAAGTATGTATGAGATTTTAAATTAAGTTAGATTTGAATTGGTCACTTTTAGTATAATTTAAAAATATATATATTTAAATAAGTTGAATAACTTTATAAAATGACTGATATACCTAATAAAAACTGCCCAAGTCAAATCTAACCTACATTAAGACCTCATACATATTTGAATCTTATACAGAACTTGGTACTCATTGAGATCTTAATTTTTTTGCAGCGAAGCCCACAGCGAACATAATTTTAGTATTAAACTTGGCTTACGTTTTTCACATTTATGTAAGTTTGTGGTGGAATATATTTTATTTTCTTTAATGAAAACGTATACTTTTAAATTTAAAGATGTAATATTGTATCACCAGATGCCAATTTCCAATAAAATGTTTGAGGAATAAACTTAATTATACCTATATTTTTTTGGTATTTCCAAAAAAGGTTTTCTTTATAAAAATGTTTGCTATAATGCCAAAATAGCAAGTAAAAAAAAAACAGTAAAAAATATCATTGTAGCAACCTATTTTAATAAAATAAAAAATAATCGAAATTTCACTTTTTTGGTGAATAAATCTTTAGCTTTTTTGTTAATACTTTCACAAATTTTAAGTTAGCTTGATAATGTTTGCATGTTAAAAGTAAAATAAATTTATTATAAAAGAAAAAAAATCAGTTCACACGTAATTTTCCCCAGTAATCATAGGAAATGAAAAAATATATATATAAGACTATTTTATTACCTTTTCCTTCTCTTTAATCAAGGGATTTTAAAAAATACCCATAATTTTTTTCTGATTTTTTAATTTTCTGATGACTGTACCAGTTCGATTGCATCCGAAATGCTTTTAAACTAAAACGGGCATACCTGTTTTTATTTAGTACGCTATTACTTGTGAGATGCGGAAATATTACCATAAAAGCTTAAATGTTTCAAATAATACTGCAATTTGTACAAGAAACTTTAGTTTTAGTTAAAAAGGTTATACACAGTTTACTTAAAACAAAAATTTAAAAGATAAATGTAAATAGGTACTACTTACATTTTCATCAGTCTTGAAAACATTGATAACCATTGGAAACTAGTTTGGCAAAAATTGTTAGTGCTGATTTTGGTGTAGGAGTTATATTATACAAGGTGTTTCAAGAGTTAAGCCATTATGTTTCCAGAGGTATCTTTTGTAATTTAAGGCCAAAAAGTTTGTAATTAAATTAATTTATTCCAGTATAGCGTCTCGACGACTTTTGTGTATTTTTCATATTTTCTAAATACCTTTTTTTTTATTTCTTTTTGTATCTGGCTTAGTTTCTAAGAAAAAATCCATTTAATTGTACATTCTTTTGACGAAAGGACCCCGCACTAACCTTAGGGATTTTGGGTCCCAGTCGAATTGGCTGAAAATTTAGTATGTTGTAGTTCTCGATTTTCTGATCAAAAGTTATCATTGGTCCAACGTGATCCTATGATTAGTTTCCAAGATATGTCAAATGGTATTTAATCAACAGAAACAAAATTAGCTGGTTAGTAGTTATTTTTCACGACATCGTTAACCATACATGTTGGTGGTAGGGGAGACCTTACATTTTGTGGGACAATTTTTTTTGGGTTTATTTACATAATTATCTTAAAAGTAACAGAGAAAATCCCTATTTGTAATACATTTTTAATATCTGTCAAATCAACACACTTTATTCCTGCTACCCTGTAAGCTACCACCAACGAAAATTGTTGTAAGGAAAAAATTGGGCGTCTCGTTAAAACGAAGGTTCAGGGATCCCTAACTATACATTGATTTCAACTGCCAGGTTTGAAGTAACTGCTATTATTTTCGTTGATATGACAGCTTGTCAAAATTTTAATTTTTATTGTTCTTATGTATTAAATTACCTGTAAGAACATGCTATTTTAAAATAAGGGAACATGATAAGGGTTTAACGATCTTTAAAATGAAATCAGTTAAAGGGTGTGATTTACCCTTTAGTTTTAGGGGTAAATTACACCCCCGACAGAAAGTATAATTGATATTTTATTTTAGAGATTGTTTTTTTCCTTATTATATCCCCTTAGTTTAAAGTAACTTGCTCGTACGGGTAATTTAATAATATACATTCAGAAATTAAAAATAAAAATTTTGATAAGCTGTTATATCAACAAAAATAATAACAGACTTTAAACTTGCCAGTTAAAATCAGGGTCGAAAAACCTTTAAAAGAGTGTATTACTCGACCTCTCTTTTTGTTTAAGATTTTAGGGGTTAGTGTCACCCTCGGCTATAGTGTTCAGGGGTGAAACTGTTTCCCCTATAATTATATATTTCTGTAAATATGGTAAATATTTTCGACATTTTTGGACTAGATAACCATTTTTATCAGCTGATTGACCGAATTGTAACACTGGCGCTTCTTAATTTGAATCGCCTATATCCAATTAGCACTAATGTGTGAGTGTAAGTCCATCGCTGGCGACCTAGTAAATGCAAATGTTCTAAGAGGGTACCATTTTAAAGAGTTCTTAGTAGTATGAGTCATATTAAAAAACCATATTTCATGATACCAAGTACTTAAAAAGTTATTCAAGAAAAACCGATTTACCCTTAAAGGCACAAATCTCAGAAAAGAGGGGCTTTTGAAAAAAGTTTATAGAAACTTGTCATATTATTTTCATGTGTTCGATAAAAGTCCGAAAGATTGCCCACACATTCTCGGACACCCTGTAGATATGTAAGTTTAGTTAAATTTTAATATTTTGGTTTAACCAGAACTAATCAAAACTGACCCAATATGTAAGAAATATGGTAGCCATTAGGAAATTTTTATAAATTTGAAAAGTCAATACATATGCTAAATCCAGTTTTGTAGCTATATCCTAGCGCTACTTTCTTTGTGCAGCGGTATGAACTTTAAAAATCAACGGTCCCAATCAACAAAAATTGCATGTAACACCCCCATTAGCGTGCTTTAAATTTTTTTACATCCGCCGTGTCGGGAATAAAATTTTCGTGAAAATAGCTCTCGAATTGCATACAAAGTGGTTTAAATTTCATGTTATGCATGAATACTGGTATTGAGTTGAAAGAATAAAAATGCAGTTTTTTTAACAGTAATTTACGACTCTGATGTTAAAATACAAGTTATCTGCGAAAATGGTAGTTTGGTTGTGAACAATATTAGTTAAAATTCATTTTTACGTTTAAAATAAACGGTCGTTGTCCAGAAAGGCTTTCAATAAATTATATTACCTATAATTTTTTAAAATGTTCGTAAATCTTGCTTAAAAAAACATAACTAGTAATATCTATTAGAAAAAGCCTCTTATGCGGCCCACAGACGATTAATATTATTGCGAAAGACCGTTTGTGATTTATATTAATAAGAGGTTGTACAATATATTGTGTCAATCAAAAACAGTTTGATTTTTATTGTGCAGTAGTGCTTTATTGTGTCGTAAGTGGATAACATTGCACAATTCTATTAGTTTTTAAATACGAAACAGTATTTGTTTTACAAAAACAAATATGAGTTCAGAGGCAAAAGAAGAAAAAAATGCTTTTTCTTCTTTTTCAAACATGTTGCCAAAGCAATGGCAATAGCTGCTACATTTTTCTTATTCATGTTTTAACAAGTAGTTTCAATACAAAACTAGTTATAGAGCAATATATTGAATATAGAGTGTGTCCAAGATAAGGATCTTAAGCATGGGAATCTCAGTACCTATTGGAGATACAGCTTAGGTTAAATTAGAAAAAAGTGGTATTTTTTAAAGCCTATTTACATGCCGTTTAGATTCTGAGATATTTGGCAAAAACAAAAATTTGATTAAATCGATTTTATTTTTTCTGAATTTATTTGAAGAGATATGAAAAAACTAATAACACTTTTTTGTTGGCACTTTTTAACTACTCATGATGGTATTTTTAAATTTTATATCCGACTTTTCGTTTTCAAGAAACAATCAACAATTTTATTTTTTTATAAGGCTCTGTATCTAATCCCATTTTTTATTACAAATTCAACGATGTATCACATATGTATCATATTTTAAATTTTAGTTAAAAGAAAAATTGCATTTTTTCTATTTTTTTAAGTATTTTTTACTAGGCCTTGCAAACAAATGCTTTGACGTTAATACCTGTTACCGTGTCTGTAACATAATTTAATAATCATGATAAAATAGTAATTGTCGTTATTAGCCTGTTTGTCGAGTTGTTTTTTTTTAGAGCAATTGTTCTGTTGTCTTTTTTATTGTTTATTGGTGAATAGTTAATATCTACTGTGTTATGATCGTCGAATATGCCGGGTGACCATTATAGCCAAGAAGAAAACATACAAAAATACTGTAAATACAGCTGCAATGTATCTTTATACATATCCAGCAAGAAAACAGCCATGTAATTCCATTTTTTTTAGCTGGCTCGAAATTTCAAAAGCCAGTTTTATCTTGAAAATAGGAATCTTCAGAAGAAACCTAAAATAATGTTTTACAAGCAGTGGTTGAGAACCCTGAGATATCAACTTGGCAAATTAAACAAAATGTAGTAGGAACCAAATCCACAGTTTAATTTATTTTGCGTAAAAATAGATATCACCCCTATAAATTTAAGATTTGCCAAGGACTACAACCGGGAGATTTTGAACGGCGCCGATATTTTTGCGAGTAGTATACACGCACGTGTGAAGAAAATTAAATTTCTCTTCAAAAAAATATGGTCCGTAGAAACCTGCGGCAACCCTGATTTTGAACGAAATTCTGATATACATATATTTATGTGGGCGCTGATCACGAATTTGAAAGATTTTTTGGCGGGAAACGTTTAGTCTGCGAGATATTCATCATCAATGTTCAAATTTGAACCTGTAGTTGTATTAATCACAGATTCCTCTTCTCTTTGTCATTTCCTGATTTAAAAGTTAGGTAACACACAATATTTGATTTTCACCTTTAAAAACTGCCTTTTTACATTTTTAATATATTTTTGCATTAAAATGCGGCTTCTTCTTGATCGTGCAAACCAGACATACACATAGTGCTTCATGGCACACTGGGATTGGAAATGATCCAAAGTATAGCTGTGCAATTTAATGCAAAATAATGTAAAATACATAAAAAAATCGGTTTGTAGAAGGTGAAAATCAAATATTGTGTGCCACTTCAGCTTTGAATCATGAATCGTAAAAAAGAAGGGTGAATATTTTCTCAAATACCTCTCAAGCAGATACAGGTAAATTTTAAGTTTTATAAATGTATTTTATGTGGTGATTTTAATGTTAATCTTTTTGAAAAAAATTCAATAAGTGATAGTTTTATAGATATGCTTTTAACCTTTAACCTAACACAAACAATTTTTGATCCAACTAGGGTCACAAAAAAACAGCCAGTCTTTTGGACAATTTCTTTGTAAATTTTGACTATATAAACAGCTTTGTTGTAGATTCTGCGCTCTCAGATCACCATGCACAGTTAATTAGATTTAATGTTGAAAAACACAAGGGAAAACAATGTGATTTACTTGCAAAGAAAAGATTTTTTTCTGAAAGTAAGCTGGAACAATATTATATTGAGCTTTTAAACGAGTCTTGGGAAAGTGTTATAAATAAAAATGATGTAAATCTTGCATATGATATATTTATAAATAAAATAAAGTCAGTTATAAACAGGGTAATTCCAGAGCGTAAAACAAGAAGTCGGCAAAGTAGCACTAAATCCTGGATAACATTAGGCATTAAAAAGTCCTGTGCCAGAAAACGATTACTATTTAGGCAGAGGTTAGATAATGAAGTAAGCGAAAATACATACAAAACATATGCTAGCATTTTAAAGAAGGTAATAAAGCAAGCAAAAAGGTTATGTAACACTGAATTCATAAATAAATCGGAAAACAAGGGAAGGGCTACTTGGACACTAATTAATAAAATAACTAAAAAGAAACTTTAAACAAAACAGTTTTAGATGGTTTAAATGATAATTCTAAATCAGACAAGGAAATTTTAAATATAGTTAATAATACTTTTCTAAACTTAAGCAAAAATACCAGAGATTCAACACATACCGATTTTGCAAATGTTGGATCACATAAAAATTCTATTTTCCTTGAAGCAACAACATCTTATGAGGTATATAATTGTATTAGGGCACTAAAAAATAAAAAGTCAGTGGGGGAAGATGAAGTACCTATTTCTCTTTTAAAAAAGTAGCAAATATAATATCAGAGCCTCTCGCTTATATTATTAATCTTTGCTTCCAGACTGGGGTCTTTCCCAGCAGACTAAAAATCGCCTACATAAAGGCAGTCTATAAAAGAAAAGGCGAGATGGAAGATATTAGAAATTACAGACCTATATCATTGCTATCTAATATAAGTAAGATATTTGAAAAAATTATCTACAGCAGATTGATAAGTTTTCTGGATGGAAGTGGTGTGATCACAGATTGTCAGTATGGATTTAGAAAAGGACGGTCAACAATACATGCTGTTTATTCAGCCGTGACAAAAATATTAGAATCGATGAATGAAAATAAACATACTTTGGCGGTTTTATTGGATCTATCAAAAGCTTTTGACAGCGTTGATCACTCCATTCTCATACAGAAGATGGAAAAATATGGCATTCGGGGTATAGCACAAAAATTGTTAATATCATATCTGGAAAACAGAATACAATGTGTGGTAGAGAGGAATAACATAGGTAATCAGATTAAATCGGACATGTCTCTCATTACGAAAGGTGTTCCCCAAGGTTCCATATTGGGGCCCCTCCTATACATTTTGTATACTAACGAATTACCATCTGTTATAGAAGATAAAGATGGTGATGTATGCCGATGATACCTCAGTTATAATTAGTAAGGTGACTGAAAATGACGCCGAGCGGCAACTTGAGAAATCGCTTGATAATTTAAAGCTATGGTTTTCAGAAAATAATCTAGTAATGAATGTGGATAAAACACAAATAATAAGATTCTCTGCTAGGACAAGTAGCACAACTTCATATCATTATAATGATGAGAATCTAGAAACTACAAACAAGGTGTCATTCCTTGGAATGACAATCGATCAGAGGCTAGACTGGAAAGCCCACATAGATGAACTCTCGGGCGTGTTATCGAGAGTATGTTACGCCCTAAAGATATTATCGAGCGAGATTGGGGTAAATGCGGCTTTAAATGTCTATCATGCACAAATTATGTCACGAATACGCTATGGAATTGTTTTTGGGGAAACTCGGTTGATACTGGACGAGTGCAGATTCTACAAAAAGATGTTTGAGAACTATTTTTAAATTGTTAACTAGAGAGAGCTGTAGACCATTATTTAAAGATAAAAAACTCTTTACAGTTGTTAATCTCTATATATTTGAATCAATAAAATACATAATAAAAAATAAATCATTATTTGAAAATAACAAAAAAAGCACAATTATAGTACAAGAACAAAAAATGATTTTTTATTGGATAAAACAAATTATACCTATGTTCAAAAAAACGTGCACTACAGCCTTCTCAAAATCTGGAATAAAGTACCGACTGAAGCTAGACTGCTGCCAGAAAAAATACTTATAAAAAAATTAAAGCATTCTTATTAAAAAACCCATTTTATGAGGTGAGAGAGTTTTTCAACATTCCTGTGATATTCTGACTGTATGAATTTTAAATATTATTTTATTTTATTTTTTACTTTATTAAACATTGTTTTTAAATATTTTAGGCTTAAGTTTTTTAAATTTTAATATGTGACACGTTCTACACTTCTTGTGAGGTATTTTGTATTTTTGTACAGTTTTTGGAACAAATAAATTATTATTATTATTATTATTATTATTATTGCAAAAATAGGGTTAGTTTAAAATTCAAGTCTGATGATGAATATCTCAAGAACGAAACGTTTCCGCCAAAAATTTCGTTGTCAAAAGTTGCCGCAGGTTTCTAAAAAATTACCAGAAAATGTTCTATTTTTTTGTCTCTTAATTAAAATGAGTTTTTAAAGTATTTTTTTAATACATATACATATAAATACAAGATGGCTATAAGGAATTCAAGTTAAGTGCCTATATTGTATACTTTTTAAACTGTTTTAATACATTATGACATTTGTTTGTCATATTTTGCCTGAAGTTAGTACCATATTTTTAATATTTTAATCATTTATTGGATGAATGCAATAAAAAGTAGAAAAAAGCAGGATTACAACTTTTTATAAGTCCTTAAGTTGTCATTTTTCCAGTTTACACTTTAAATGCGTCGGTCGAAGCCTCGCCTCGTGTAACATCAGCGGTGGGGAGACACGTAAGCTTACTGAAATGACTAACTGGCGGTATTTCAACGAGAAACGAATAAAATTATATTGGGAGTTTTCGCATGACCTGTCCTTAAATCGGCTATTCCATGATAACTCTTATAATTTCCTTACTTTATGATAAAACTAGCCGACCCGTGCCTCCTTCATTGAGCAGTAATAATAGTTTTCTCCGAACTTAAGTTATATTAAAATATATGCTATAGCGCTCC
The DNA here is from genome assembly GCA_014170235.1 of Listronotus bonariensis. Lineage (NCBI taxonomy): Eukaryota > Metazoa > Arthropoda > Insecta > Coleoptera > Curculionidae > Listronotus > Listronotus bonariensis. The sequence goes on from JACEGR010005209.1 coordinate 18,341, forward strand.
TGGATAGTGTAGCTTTCTAATTGTGAAATAATTTTTATGATCGATTCAGTATTTTCGAAGATTAACCCCTACAAACAAAACATAATATTAGTATAGATTACATGAAACACTGTTTCTATTTTTTGTGTTATTTAAGTTGTTAGACAGTGATGTCTAATATTTATTTGAAATTGAATGCCTTGTTTTCAAAAGGGCTTGTTTTTAGCCTAGAAACTAACCAAAAATGTGTAATTTCTGTAATTTCTTTCTTTTTTTTACCAAAATATGGTCCAGAAACTCAGTAACCATGGTTACAAATGTAATTGACACCTAGGGAGATCTTTTTTATTTCTTTATGTTTTACCCATCTATTATTGATCTGTAATACCTTAGAAACGGAATATGTTATGGTAGCAGTAATACCTGCTATCACACCTAGGGCATTATAAGCGGGCATTATGATAATGCGCTAATATGGAAATTTTATTGCTTATCCAATTTTATTTCTCTCACAATAAAGATCAAGTTTATACAAAAATAATTTTTCTTTAAAGAATACTAATTTTTAAACTTTATTTCCAAAATAAGAATTACAATTTTGAAATGTCCCGGAAAATGTAGCTGATCCCACTATAGAATGGGACTGTATTTTTCCGACTAAAAATAATAAAGTTTGTTAAACATATGTATTAAAATAAAATCAATAACTTACCAGTTTCTGAAAATATGCCATTAAAATGGTTTCGGTTATTTGAAGAATTGCGTTCGCATCTTTCCAAATACCAAATATGCCATACTCCCAATCATACTGTTGCCTTGATTTAACTGGCAAAAGATTTTCGGTTGCTTTTATGGCCTTTTCTCTTATATTTTGTGGAATTTCTTCCATTTTGAGCAAATCGTTAAATAAAAAATGCCAACTGACTAACTGATAGAAACATCAAAGTCAAACTTAACACCAGTCATTATCTACTTACGTATACAGGTACAGGTGCAACTTATTTTTATATTGCGAATAAATAATGTAATTAGTCATTGAAAAACTCTTTTTGGGAAAAACATAAAGCATTGTATGCACCACGGGCTTTACCGGACTATAATGCCCATCAGCCCGAAGGCTAGATTTCGACCTTGAGGGCATTATAGTCCTAGTAACGCCCTTGATACATAAATAGCTATTTTGTTTGAACAATGCTGATATTAAAATAGCCTTATTGTGTTACTAATTTTTGTTTTTTCTTTTAGGTCTCCAGGTTAAAGAAGTAAAATAGGAATGTTCAGAATGTATTTTACTTTTTATAACTTAATATAATGTTAATTGTAAGATATTGTTGTGTTTTTTTTACCAAAGATTTTTTTTCTCATTTTCCATTAAAAATTATCACAGAAAGTCATTCATGGTAAAGATCCATCGAACAATTGGTTTTATTTAAAACTACATGCATAAATATCTATTAAGCTTGTTTGTTAATTTCGTTTTTTAATTTATTATTATTATAATTATTTAAAGAAGTGTAAAAGAAGAAAGTTTTTTTACCAAAAATTATTTAAAAAATTGGCAATTTATCACCTAAGTTATTGTACTTTTAAACAAAGGTTAAAAAAGCTAAATTAAACAGAAAAAAAAGAGCAAAAATGTTCTTATTTTATAAGCTATCTATCTAGTGATGTAAGAACTGGAGGTGTATGTTCTAACATCAAATTTGTTTTCTTCAGATTCTGATCCAGAAGTGTCTGTTTCCATCATATCATATCTCTTTAGTTTTTTCAATTTCCTGCAGATAGATTTAAAAAATTAAGGCAGTACTAGGGCTGGACCAGTTTCTCGATATACCGACAAAATTATCGATAATTATGATCGCCCAGCTCTAATTTTATTTTTTATTATTCTGTTCTTGGAACATATATTTCTAGAGGCAGCCTTGCCAATTTACACTTGAAAGTTTGTCTAAATAAGAAATAAGGTACTGTCAAAGGCGGTCTATATAAGGTCACGACATTCGGCCATATTGCTTTGACGTGTTATGACGTCACATCTCACATTTTTCGGCCATGTTGTTCAGTGCCGGAGATATACAGTTTATTGTATTAGTAGAACAACCGTTTACACAACAGTTTTTAATTGTTATTAAGTTGTAAATTCTTTTACTTTAAATAAAAAACATTTGGAATTACATCTTTCAACAAATATCACTTCCAAAACAATGCAAAATAAAATGCGCAAATTCTAGACGCCACTGAATTGATCTTCAGCTTTGATTTTTACCCAGTCTTGCCAACTTTTCTCCGAGAAGTGCGATTCCTTGCGTCCCCGACCTCGAACCGCCTAAAAGTTGAGGATATGTCGCAACCTTATATATATAAACTAACCTTGGGAACTCTCAAGTATTTTTTCTCTCCTCTCCTTACGCGTGCTGGTTGGGGGTAAGTGCCGTTTCGACTGCCTCTGGTAAATATTTGCTCCAAGTTCCTATTACAACTTGAAAATGCTCGATGTAGGTTAAATTAACAAGATGTTTTTTACCTCTTTTTATGCTGTTAGCAATTTTATCCCAGAAAATTTTTAAACACAATCCAAATATCGTAAGAATAAGGGCAACTCCAAAGGCATACAATATTGAATCAAGAATACTGTATTTTGTGGGTTCTTCGATTTTTGGTACTAACGGTTCCAAAACAATTTGAGTTATTTCAGCACTAGAAATATAGTATTTTCAGTGGTGGATTTACCAGCGGGCTGAGTAGGCTAAAGCCTAGGGCGGCAAATTTTTAGGGAGCAGCATATTCAGTTCAGTTCATATTTTTTATTTTGATTTCCAAAAAAAACTTACGACATGCTTTATTACTATTAAGGTAACTATAGGTATGTTTTTGGGCGAAGCCCTTTTTTTCCTCACAAATTTTTTTTCGTTGATATGATTGTGGAATAAAGCCGGCTGTCCATGAGAGCGGTTTTCCGGCCGCGTATTAAAAATACGCGCAGAATAGCTATTTACGTTACTAGACCGGAAAATGGAATTTTACGGGTCGACGAAAACATTTACAGGGCGAGCCGTAGGCGAGTCCTGTAGTTTTGAGGAGACCCGTAAAAATTATTTCCGGTCGAGTATCGTACATAATTTTTTTTAATTGACCGGAAAAAAACTGTAAATTTTTAGTGTTATATTTAAACGACAATAAGGCAAGGCTGCTTCAATTATTTCATCTGGATTTTCCATGTCTGACTCAAAGAGGATAGACATCTCCATGCTCCTTGGTCTGACTCCATTTTGGCAAAATGATGCTTTCTTTACTTTACAATATCTTGAACTGTCAAATAGTAACAATTGAACTCTGACAATTTTTGTCATGACTAACAGGATTTTTTGATATCAGGGACCGGAAAGTAAATGAGAGACCGGAAAGTAAACTAGGGACCGGAAAGTAAATTAGTCCTGTAAAATAGCATTTTCCGCTTAAAAAATTGAGTGGAAAATTCAATTTTCCGGTCAATTAAAAAAATCCTTTTCTTTGGTTGATACTACGGTTGTGAAGGTCACTAGATGTCAATCTTCATCTGTCTGTGGGGATGGCACATGGATTGAATAATGGATAATAATAAACAATTTTAACTTTATTACGTAAAAAATTAGGCAACTTTGGTTAATAGCTTGTCTTAGTCTTTTATTTACCACATACACTTTTTTGTTACCTATTTACCTTAGTGTACAAGCTAGACGCTCGCCTGCAGTTATTAGCTCACGAACTGTGTGGGACTTGCTAATAGTTGACTCAACTTTCTGTAACAATTTGTCAAAATGCTCCTTTGACATTCTTAAATAATTGAAGTGTTTTTCAACATCATGTTGTCTTAACTCCTTTAATAAAGTATAATATTGGCTATGAACTTTTCTTTCTAAAAAAATTTTTCTAACCCAAAACCTGTGCCTCCTTTTTTGTCAAGGTCGTATTGAAAGTAGGATAAATATCTTTTTTTCGCCAAATATCATACTGAAGTAAATAATTTAAAAAGTGTAGTTAATGTCGTCCATAACACTTCTTTTATTTAAAATAAATCTTTAACGTCTTGTCTTATCATCAAGCTCAACAACTAGTTCAAGGTTATAGTTGCTGGCTATTAATTTAAAAAATAGGCACAATCTATTCTTTAGTTAACTTCATCTCAACTTTTTGCGGATCCGCGTCTAAAATTGCGGGAAAAGCATTTTAAATTTGCACTAACCATTCACAACGCTGAATTATCATCCGCGAGCGGAAAACCGCTCTCATGGACAGCCGGCTTTAAGGTATCAAAATTCCGAGGCGGCAAAAATGAATAGCCTACGGGCGGCAAATATGTAAATCTGCCACTGAATATTTTAAAAACTAAGCATGTCAGCTGGTAAATGGAACATAACTGACCCACCTTGGTTCCTCTGTAGCCATTTCATTCATCCCATTTTCAATACTCTTCTGGAGGTCGACTCCCAACTGGTGAAAAACCGTTTTGCCTAGCCAATCAGCAAGGTCTATTTTACCCATCTGTCTGAGTCTATGCTCCAGTACCTCATGAGTTTGACCTTTACCTTCTCCTGCTTGTGAGTTCCAGTGGTGGAGATGTTCAATGCAACTGATATCTTTGGGAACCTTTCTTTCTTGAAATAATTTTAATATGTTAGAAAGTTTTAAAGAGTATTTCCGATTTTAAAAAGTTAAATACAGGCGTGAAGTTAGCTGTAGAGTATTATAAAACAGATTATTATTATTTACCAGCTTGATCTAAAGCATTAGGTTCCTCGAAACTTTGAAAGTGAGCTGCAGCTACTAATCTTCTGCATTCCTCAGAAGTTAAATGATCAGCTAAGTATTGAAGCTCAGCTGCATTTATATCGATTGTAGCATGACACAGTTTTAGGTAAATGTAAAATAAAACTGTACAAAAAAACATTACAGGATGTTACTTAATGAAACTTATGTTTGACAGTGACTAATTCATTTTAAAATTCACATTAAATACAGGGTGTCCAGAAATTGTTCCGACAAACTTTAGGGGGATTTTTTATTAAATAATATCAAATAAATGTCCCAAACGTCATATTTCATACTGAACTTTTATTCAGTATTCAGATATAATAGTTACTTATAGGGGCCGTCCATAAATTACGTGAAGCGTTCTTTTCAATTTTTGACCCTCCCTCCCCCTGTGGCATGATTTGCTTCATTCAACCCCATCCCTCAATGTCACGTGAGATTTTTTGCACAAATTTCTCAAACCGAAATTGGGTAATTTTCTAGAAACCTGCGGCAACTCCGAAAATGAAATTTTTTTTGGCGGATACGTTTCGTTCTTGAGATATTCATCATCAGACTTGAAATTTAAACCAATCCTATTTTTACAATTTTCCCCTTCTTTTTGCACACAATTCTTGATTTAAAGCTAAAGTGTCACAAAATATTTGATTTTCACCTTTTAAAACCCCGTTTTTCAACGTTTTTAACATTCTTTTTGCATTAAATTGCGTGGCTTTTCTTTGATAATGCGGCAACCATACATACACATAGGGCTTCATGGCACACTGGGATTGAAATGATTCATCAAGTATAGCTATGCAATTTAATGCAAAAATAATACAAAATACGTAAAAAACGGGGTTTTAAAAGGTGAAAATCAAATATTGTGTGCCACTTTAGCTTTAAATCAAGAATTGTGTGCAAAAGAAGGGGAATATTGTAAAATATGATTAGTTTAAATTTCAAGTTTGATGATGAATATCTCAAGAACCAAACGTTTCCGCCTCTCAGATTCGTGATCAGCGCCCTAAAAAACCCCCGTATACCAAATTTCGTCAAAATCGGAGTTGCCGCAGGTTTCTAGAAAATTACCCGAAATTGACTTTGTGTTCGTCGAAAAACTTTTGAACAGCAAAAAAAAAAGGTCCTCGAACCAAAAAGTTAGTTCTGGTTTCTGGTTGTTACCGAAAAACATATTTTTCCTGGGGGACCTGCCCAAATCTCGTAACTTTTTTCCTGTTTCTATAACGGAAGAAAAATTACATTACGTGATATTTGCACAGCCCCTCTCCTCCGACAGTGAAAATAAGTGAGATTCAACTTGACCCCCTTTCCCCCTAAATGTCTCAACGTAATTTCTGGAGGCCCCCTTGCGTATATTTGTCAATAAGTAATTTAGTTCGTGTCTAATCTGCTTGTTATTCAATCCTAGTTTTTACTGAGTGCATGGTTTTAGCAAATTTTTATAAATGCCCTCCGCGAACCACAGTGTGCTAGAAGAGATTTTTCTTGGGTTTTAATGCATATTGCATTGCCGTATACTTATAAACCTTTAAGGTCTAGTTAAAATGCGGCCGATTAAATTAGCTCGATTTTGAATTAAGGAAGGTTTATCTTGCATGTGATTCTTTGTAAGGTGTGGGTAATAAAGAAAGAGCATAATAAAATAAAATACAAAATTGTTTTGGTATACATGATTTTAATTAACTCAATTATAATAATATTTATTTTTATTACTAATTGTAAGTTTTAAGCAGAAACGAAACCACCGTCTATAGGAAGAGTGACCCCAGTAATCATAGCAGCTTTATCACTAAGTAAGAAGAGTACAGCCCCAACTACATCTTCAATTTCTCCGAATCTAAAAATATTTAATATACATTTTCAGTAAAAATATATATTTTTTTGTACAACGTGGCTCTTTTATAAACGAGACTTTTGTTTAGCAGCAAAATAGCTCAAAATTCAGAAGTTAAGGCGTTAGAGCACTTTAGCTTGTGGAAAATTAGTGGAACTACTTGACCAACCTTCCTATACCCCTGACTTATCGCTCTGCGGTTTTTATCCTCTTGGACCTCTTAAAGAATCGCTAGAAGGTTCAAGATATTGCGCAGCAGTGAAGATATTTGTGCGCAGTTGGCTCTCGAAACTCGAAATAAGCCTTTTATTTTATTATACCAGGATAACAAAAAAACTTCTTATCCATTGGACATTAAAAGAAAAAAGTCTCGTTTATATTGGATTAAACTGTTAATATTGATCTATATTTTTTTTATATATATTTTCTCACCTTCTTAGAGGTATCTTTTCCAACATAGGTTTTGCGATTTTGGGATCCGACCACCCAACTCTTCCCATCTCAGTCATGATGACTGTAGGGTTGACTGCGTTGATTCTAATATTTTGAGGTCCATACTCTAAAGCGACAGCTCTGGTAAACCCATCAACAGCTCCCTAAAAGTATTTAATAGTGTATATTTCTTAAATTTTCTAAAAATCAACCTTTTTTACTTTTTTTTAACACGCTTTTATTAACTTGGGTTGTAACTATCTATCCATCTGGCTATGAATGTAACGGAATCTTTGAGCCTAATTTTAACCAACTTCCAGCTATTCGATTTCTTTGAAACTTTGCACACGTATTAAGGACGCATGACAATGCAATAATCTGCAAACAGTATCCCGTTATCCTGCTTTGGATCGCCAGGAAAAAAAAATTCCATTATATTATTATAACCACTCCTTGAACGAGGGCGTTAAAAACCGCTATGCATTCCAAGATTCTATTGGTTAGAACTGGTCAAGTGGATGTTGCATCCTTATTGGTCCGAACATGACGGCTGACAGCGCGGGCTTTTTTAAATAATTTAAGCTGATAAATTTTAAATAAAAATAACGTGCAAATAACTTGTATAGTTTAACTTAGAGTTTAAATGGCGTAAAAAATATTTTATTTAAGTACCAATAGTCCTTTTTTTAAGTTTTTGTAATATTAGGTTTAAGGCACTCTAAAAATCACAAAGTTATTTGAAAATAGATATAATTTAATAAACTAAGTGGGAGTATATTATTTTATTTTCGACAGTACCTATTATAAAATGACAATATTTGTACAATTAATGTTATGTTAATTTATTTTACTTACAATTTAAATTTTGGAGAAATATGGATGATTTAATGCACAGTAAATAAAATCCAGTATTGAAAAAATACTATTTATTTGTACTTTTTTGTGATATTATACATTCATTTAGTTTATTTTTAAAATTTCATCCTGGGTATTGGCTAGACTTCCCTATGGTAAAATTAAATTTTGTTGCATAAACTAAGACTAACAGAAGAGGGTGGGTTATTTGGCTATCACTGATGAGTTAAGCCGTTTATTAATTGTCAACTTTTACTTATAGTTAGAAACAATTCTTGGCTGCTTATTGTGTATCCATCACCTGCTGCATTATAAAACACTACATATACAACATTATTAGAGACGTATTTAAAAAAAATATATTAAGAAATTATATACAATAATATGATTAAAGAAGGCAAAACACACTTCAACCACACAAAACTAAAAAACACACAAGAAAAGCGCCAACAGCCTTAACCTCAATAACGCAATAATCACGTGTAATTTTTGACCAATAAAATCATGGAATTCGTAGCGGTTTTTAACGCCTCGTCTGCTTGATACCACCAAGTGTCATCTGTCACCTGTACGTCCCAGTGGTACCAACCACCGGCCATTTCAAGAGTTCGATCTGAATCGATTTTACTCAAATTTTATATTAGGTTATTTTCAGAAAGTCCATCTGAAAAACTTTGCTACTCTTGACAAAATGGCGAAAAAAATTTTTTAGTGGGTTGCCATCTGTTGGCAACATTCCAAACTTTTATACATACATAAATGCATATCGAACTAAAAATGAAAAATAAATAATAGTTCAAAAAACTAAAAAAACACGCTTTTATATGCAACCGAACTAAAATTAGAAAATATTTTTTCATTAAAAAAATATTGTCACTTCATAGTAAAAAGCGTGGGGTGCATTTTACTATTTTTTCATAACTTTTCCATCATAGATATTGGCAAATATAATAATTATAACATTTAATATATTAAGCACCCCACGCTTTTTACTATGAAGTGACAATATTTTTTTAATGAAAAATTATTTTCTAATTTTTAGTTCGGTTGCATATAAAAGCGTGTTTTTTAGTTTTTAAACTATTATTTATTTAATACATAAAACTTTTATAATAGTCCGTGTAAATAGGTTTCAAAGAAATCAATCATACATACAAGTTGCAGTGCCAAAGTGTTCATAGATCTCCAGGTTTTCTGAATAACGTATGTCCTAAAAGTTTTGGCACAAAACTCATTGTCTTTAATTTTAACAAAAACAAAATAATATCAAGTTGCCTTTGAAAACAAAAAAGTTTATTTACTTTATTTACTGTCAGTTGAGATTTATTTATTTTGAAGTTTTCGCTTTAAGATGTCGTATAAATTAGAAATAAGAAAAAGTATCTACAAGTTAGTTGGGCGGATACCCAAAGCTGAAATCTGTCGAATATTCCAGAATGAAAACATTTCACGCAGAACCATTTATAGAACAATAGACAATACCATGTCTGAATCTCCCATAAAGTGAAAGACCACGTGCATTTACCGCACAGAGGTCAGAGAGATTGGTGAGAAGAGCAAAAAACCAGATTGGAATGTCAACGAGGAGACTGGCTAGGCAATACAGATCTTCGAGTACGATATCGTTGGAATTGAGGAGGAATGGTCTTAAATATCGAAAGAGACGTAAGTGCCCCAAATACTCTCAAGCGCAGCTTCTTCGTATACCAAGATGTTGTAAAGACAATGAGTTTTGTGCCAAAACTTTTAGGACATACGTTAGAGAGAGAATAGAAGATTTTTGTGTCAAGATATTTACAATAGTTTTAGGCTTATTTAATTAGTGTATAACTTTTTAAAATTTATGTTTTTTAATGGAAAACTAACCACTCTGATATATCCTCACCTTGCTACTGCAATATACAGTATGATTCAATAAACCAACCAAGGAAGCTTGCGAAGATAGGTTTACGATAGCTCCTGGAACTTTTCTTGCTAAAAGATTTTTATCACTATTTGAGTGACATTTATCACTGCCTTGGCGTTGATTCCAAATACACTAAAAACAAAAAGTTTTTGGAGTAAATCCATTTTTTAAATAAATTATTACTTTGAAATTCAAAATTTTTGTAAACTGTTTATATTTGAGGGCGGTCAAAGATAGAACTTTCCAAAACGTTGAGTAAAGATTAAAATAAAGAGAATGGAAGTCCGATCTATTTTTTTTAAATACTGCATTTTAAAAAGCAGTAAAAATTGTATAGAAATACAGGATATTACCTATCAAAATCTTCTTCAGTGACATCTAAAAGAGATTTTAACCATCCCATTCCAGCGTTGTTAACCAGAAGGTCTATCGGTCCAACATTGCTTAAAACTTCCTGAGTTTTTTCCAGTTGGAAATATCCAAAACTACAGTTTGTATTTGTGGGTATTCGTGTTTAAGTGTATCTAGAAAATGTATTTTTAATGAAAAGGTGTGAAAAATATTTCAGAAGCTGGTCGTAAGGGAGGACTTAGAGGCATCTCAGAAACTACTGTACAAAATATGTCTCTTTTTTTTCCTTTAGATTCTGCTGTTTATCAATGTATCTATATTTTATCATCGCGTAAAAAAACTAGATCCTGCAGTGGGTTTTTTATTAGTTTTTTTATTCACTAATAATTTAATATATTTTGTTGTTATTTTTATACAGGATGTCTGGAAAGGTATGGTCATAAATGATAGGGGTGATTGAGTGAGTCAAAATCATGTTAGTACTTCATATAAAAAAGTTCTGTTGCCCCTTCGTTAGGGAGTTATTGACCTTCAATGTTAGAATTTTAAAAAATTATATTTTATTTATAACTTTTAAATTCTTGTCACAGTACAAATAATATTTGGGCAATTAAATAACCTTTAAGTAAGGCTTCTTTTCATAGGTAAACAGCTTTTCAATAAGTCGAGATTATACTGGGTGAGACAATTTTTTATTTAATTTATGTATGTATTTTTGACAAAGGTGACAAAGATGACATTTTGTTTTGACCGTTCCTTTATCTTTTTTCTACAAAAGGGTATATTTTATTTGAATCCATACCTTGTACGGTTTTTCAAAAAATTGCATCTTAAATACAGACAAAACCAGCATTTTCTTTGTAATAAAAAAAATTATTTAACAAAATCAATAAAATATGATTAATTTAAGCAAAACAGTTTTTATCTGGTATTAAAAAGGGAGGGACGCATCAAAGAAAGTTTTGTAATTTTCTAGAACCCTGCGGCAACTCCGATTTTAACGAAATTTGATATACGGGGTTTTTGGGGCACTGATCACGAATCTGAAAGATTTTTTGGCGGAAACGTTTCGTTCTCGAGATATTCATCATCAAAGTTCAAATTTAAACTAAGCTTATTTTCACTATATTCCCCCTTCTTTTTGCACACAATTCTTGATTTAAAGCTAAAGTGTCACACAATATTTGATTTTCACCTTTTAAAACCCCGTTTTTCTACGTTTTTTACATTATTTTTGCATTAAATTGCGTGACTTTTCTTTGATAATGCGGCAACCATACATACACATACGGCTTCATGGCACACTGGGATTGAAATGATTCAAAGTATGGCTATGCAATTTAATGCAAAAATAATGTAAAATACGTAAAAAACGGGGTTTTAGAAGGTGAAAATCAAATATTGTGTGCCACTTCAGCTTTAAATCAAGAATTGTGTGCAAAAGAAGGGGGAATATTGTAAAAATAGGATTAGTTTAAAATTCAAGTCTGATGATGGATATCTCAAGAACGAAACGTTTCCGCCAAAAAATTCTCTAATTAGATTTGTGATCAGCGCCTCAAAAACCCCTGTATACCAAATTTCGTCAAAATCGGAGTTGCCGCAGGTTTCTAGAAAATTACCAAAGTTTTTAATAATTTTACCATATTTGAATGATTTTCGCAAATAAATGGATTTTTTTATTACATACAAAATTCTAACAAGTCTGTATTTAATATGCCATTTTATAAAAAACGGTACAAAAATCTCGATTCAAAATGGATATATCTTTTTTTTGTACAAAAATGATAAAAAAATTAAGTAGTTAAAGCATAATGTCAAATTTTTCACCTGTGCTAAAAATGCATACATTAAATTTAAAAAAATCGTCTCACCCAGTATAATTCCGACTTAACCGAACAGCCGTTTACCTACGGAAACATTTTATAAAAAAGATAAAGTAATCAGGAATGGAGAAATTCATTAACTCGCGAATTCTTAGGTATTTAGCAAAACATAAAATTTTACATGACAGGCAATACGAATTTCGTCACAAGAGATCTACAGCAGATCTTCTTTCCTTCGTTTCACACAACTGGAACTAGTCTCTTGAGTTTCTAGGTGAGTCCCAGATCGTTGCTCTTAATATATCTAAAGCTTTCGACCAGGTCTGGCATGACGCACTTCTCAATAAACTTCCCTTCTACGGTCAGCTAAACTCTGCTCTTGGCTCTCTAGTTATCTTTCCAATCGACGTATATCAGTCATTGTTGATGGCCACTCTTCAAGCTTTTACGAAATTAATGCTGGAGTGCCTCAGGGTTCAGTACTAGCACCAACTTTGTTCCTTCTTCACATCAACGACCTTTTTTCTTCGACAACCAATCCCATTCATAGTTATGCTGACGATAGTACCCTGCACTCCACATTTCAGGTTCTCAAACCAATTTCTCAACCCGACTTGGAAAGCAAACGCAGGGCGATGCAAAAATCTCGTTCAATTTAATGCATCCAAGACACAATCATGTTCCTTGTCGCGAAAAAGTCATTAAACACTCACCCTTTGCTTATGAGTGGCCAGGTTTTGCAGAGCGGGGGCACATTCAACCTTGTGGGCGTCACATTTGAGAATAACCTTAACTGGCATAAACATATTGTATCTATAGCCACTGCGGCTTCAAAAAGCTTGGATTTCTTGTTCGAGCCAAAAAGTATTTTTCTCCTTCCAATTTATACACGTTGTATGTGTCCCAAATTCGACCCTCTCTGGAATATTGTTCTCATGTCTGGGAAATGGCATCCCCTACAACCCTCAGCATTCTTGATGCCATCCAAAGAAGAACTGTTCGTCTTATTAATGATCCTTTGCTTACTCAAAGACTTCCTTCTCTTGCCCATCGTCGAGCTGTGGGAGATCTATCGCTTTTCTATAGATACTTTTACGGCTTCAGCTCCGACGAATTATCCAGTATAGTCCCTCCTCTTGCAGCTCCCAACAGAGAAACTCGTGGTGCCGCACGTATGCATCCCTATACGGTCCAATTGGACAGGCCCCGAACTTCCCATTTTGTTCGTTCTTTTATCCCCAGAGTTTCTAGACTGTGGAACCTACTGCCAGCGGAGGTCTTTCCTTCTCCCCCAAATCTGCAAGTTTTTAAGTCCCGTGTTAACAAACTTCCTCTTACCTTGCTTAAGACACCCACGGTACGTTAGTATTTAGGCTTTCTGCCTTCGTGGATTGTCCAAAGATTAAAAAAAAAAAGAAAAATGATAAAGAAATTAAGTAGTTAAAGCATAATGTCAAATTTTTGACCTGTGTTAAAATGCTTACATTAAATAAAAAGAAATCGTCTCACCCTGTATAATCCCGACTTACTGAACAGCCGTTTACCTACGGAAACTTTTTATAAAAAGATAAAGTAATCAAACGATCAAAGCAAAATGTTTAAATTATCTCCTTTGTCAAAAATACATACATGTAATTTTACCTATGGAAGAAAGCAAAACTACGAGGTTATTTACTTGCCCAAATATCATTGGTAGAGATCTATTCAATAGTAAAATACCACAGCGTCATCAGTTCTGTCTCGCTTTCAATTATTCCTCTATTTGTGGCTCGCACACAATTTAAACGACGCGTTTAGACAGCAATAGTTGATTGCCGTCCTTATTTTTATGAAGCTTGTGGCATTTTTACTATTGAATAGATCTTTATTGTGGCAACAGTTCAAAAGCTATAATTAAAATAAGTTTTGAACATAGATAACCTACATTTAGATCCGCAGTGGCAAGAAGCATTTTTCGGATTTTTACGACCTCGCGCAGTAAACAAATGGACGGGTGGACGAACATGCGCACCTTAAAACCGTGGCAAAAATACAAACACCGGCACTCCGTAACCTCCGTCCGCGGTCTGACCGTGACGCTCATTAGCTATCGTACTCCGAACAGAAAACCAGGACGCCGTCGACAAATTCTTTTCGATAATGCGGATAGTCTGTTTGGCGCCAGGCGCGTTCACTTTCGATTTACTTGCGCAAAAACCCGTTTTTTTGCCCATCAAATGTAACTTTTGTTCTAACATGCGCACTGGAAGAATACAACACCGGCACTCCGTGCCCTCCGTCCGCGTTCTGACCGTGACGCTTATTAGCTACCGTACTCCGAACAGAAAACCAGGACGCCTTCGATAAATTCTTTCCGATAATGCGGATAGTCTGTTTCGCGCCAGGCGCGTTCACCCTCAATTTGTTCTTGCGCACAACCCCTATTTTTCGTCCATGAAATATAACTTTTGTTTCGCGCAGGTAATAACATTGATCAGTCAGTAACAGAAGATCAGTGGTTTCAACGCACAAACATTATTTTGACTCACTCTATCACCCCTATTATTTATAACCTTACATTTTCGGACAAGTTTGCTAAGATTCTTGTTTTATAACTTTGTTTTATTTAGGACACGCACAAATAACACTTTTCTTTATATTTTTTCCACCATGCATGCAGGATATATCTGCTCACCTAATAAATCTCTTGACCTTCCTACTGCAATGACTTTGGCATTCGATTTGCATAGTTCTATTGCAATTTGTCGTCCAATACCTAAAAAAATCAGTTTCCTCATTAACATAAAATAATACGGTGCAGATAAAAAGTAAGATCTTCTAGTTTATTTTTTTGATTATTCACCTCAAAAAGTGATTAAAATAGTTTTCTTTTAATGAATTAGATCAATTAGGCACCACCATTTTTAAAATAAATTTTGTTAAGTGCTGTTCAACTGAAAATAAATTTTTGTCATATACACCGATTGTCAAAATTGTGAGAAAATTTCAAATTTCAGGAAATAAACAGCCGTATACGACTCGACCTACAAATTCAAATCGATTAAACTATCCAAATATTTTTTGCATGTCTGTGCTTGACATATAGTTTCTTGGACAAAAATTGAAAAATCTCGGTAATTTTCTAGAATCTTGCGGCAACTCCGATTTTAACGAAATTTGGTATACGAGGGTTTTTGGGGCGCTGATCACGAATCTGAATTTTTGGCGGAAACGTTTCGTTCTTGAGATATTCATCATCAGACTTGAAATTTAAAATAATCCCATTTTTACAATATTCCTTCTTTTGCACACAATTCTTGATTTAAAGCTAAAGTGGCACACAATATTTGATTTTCACCTTTTAAAACCCCGTTTTTTACGTAATTTACATTATTTTTCATTAAATTGCATAGCTATACTTTAAATCATTTCAATCCTAGTGTGCTATGAAGCCCTATGTGTATGTATGGTTGCCGCATTGTCAAAGAAAAGCCACGCAATTTAATGCAAAAATAATGTAAAAACGTAGAAAAACCGGGTTTTAAAAGGTGAAAATCAAATATTGTGTGACACTTTAGCTTTAAATCAAGAATTGTGTGCAAAAAGAAGGGGGAATATAGTGAAAATAAGCTTAGTTCAAATTTAAACTTTGATGATAAATATCTCGAGAACGAAACGTTTCCGCCAAAAATTCTTTCAGATTCGTGATCAGCGCCCCAAAAACCCACGTATACCAAATTTCGTTAAAATCGGAGTTGCCGCAGGTTTCTAGAAAATTACCAAAATCTCATCTCGTGTTTTTATTGAATTATTGTACATACATTCAACTATTTTCCACGCAAAATCATGCTCAAAATATGTTGGATAGTTTAATCGATTAAATTTATAGGTCTTAGGATATAATTTATGATTGATTTTCAAAAGATACCGACCGAAATGATTAAAGGTAACCATATTAATTGAACACTTTTTTAATAAATATTCTTACCTTTGGTTGCACCAGTAACTAATGCGGTTTTTCCACCAAAGTCAAAAGCCATTTTTGTTGGGTAAACAAAATAAGTTTGCTATCTGAGAATAGTCCACGATCTACCAGTAGGTATATTACTAATTATTCTTTTACAAACAAATTATTTACAGTTTTAGTTTATATAAATTTAATATAAATATATTGTTTATAAGTTATAAGATATTGATGTGTTGACCTCTACAGCATCTAAGATAAAAAATATATTATTATTATAATATGATTTATTGTTAATATTACAACTAAAACATTGGATTTCCATTGTCATTATTTGTTTATTGGTTAAACAACGTTTCACACGTTCAACACAGGCGCAGCTCGTCAATAAGGTCATCACTTAATACAGAATCGAACTAATTAACTCGGTTGCATAATAATTTGACCTTATGGGTTTATATGGCAATGCAAAATGCATTAAAACCAAGGAAGAAGCACATACGCGCGCTTTACAAAGTTAAAAAAGAAACGTATATTTTTAAAACGTCGACGGACAACCAATTGAATTGTTTCTTCGTAGCTAAGGATGTCAAATCAAAAAAACATCGATATCGGTAAACATCGTTTTGGCTAATTCGATTATTCGATATATCGAAGAGTTATATATCGATACTTCAGAGAGAAAAAATATTGCTAAGTTTTAGGGATTAAAACCGAAGGCCCAAAAAATACCACATTTGATATATTTAATTTGCAACACTTTCGGAAATAAAGCCATCGTTCAGAATTCGATAATAAAAAACATTTTTAAAATAATACACCCTGTATATTTTTTCATTATTAAAAAGACATTTTAAAGACCTGTAAAAATTACCATATTTAAAATTATTTTCTCTAACAATTTCGGAAATATCAGCGTCAAAATCTTAATGCGTATATCTACTATTTTTGGATATATATCGTCATATTTCCAAAAATATAAAAGATAAATATATAAAATGTGGTATTTTGGTAAACCTCTTTAAAATATATTTGCAACCGTAATATTTGTTAAAAAAAGTCCCGATGATGTCCATATTTTCGAAACTTTAAAAAATATTTATAGTAAAATTTCTTATAGCTTTTAAGGAAACCTTCCTATTGGTAATAAAATGTACAGGGTGTTTCATAAAAAAAAACAAATTAATGTTATAACTTCAAAATAGAATTCAATGGAAAAAATGTAGGTACGCCACTGAATTCTACGTAAAAGCCTAAAACATTTCTATTTACATTTTGTTTTTGTTTTTAATATCAAGCAGTTACAAGTGCCTGACCAAATTGACAATACGCCCATCTATTTACCGCCATTTGAGAAATACCTCGTGTTCACCACCAAACAGGATACCATCAGCTTATAGGAATCTTCGCTCACAGCGCTTAGATCCAGAAGAAAGATGCCGTCAATTTAGCGTGAATCTTTCCTTGATCCCCGAAGGTAAAAACGTTCGTACGACACCTCTAGCCGCCACTCCTGGAAGAACTTTATAGTCCTCTACGCAAGTCCGCACTGTCCGGAGGTCAAACAAAGATTTGATCGAAGGGCATTTATAAAAATTCACAAATAACTATTGACAAAAAATATGATTAAACGAGTGGATTAGACAAAAAAGAACTAGTAATGGGCTTATTAGCACATACATATACGAATACCTATTATATGTATTTACATAAATGTTTTTTATTTTTAAATTTAGTTGAGCTGTTTCGTTGTGTCTTTATCGTTTTATCGATTATTGCATACTTTTTGTATTAACAGTGGGTTTAATTATTGTGCAAGAAATCTTATACACGTCATGCCAGCTCAATACCTTTAAATTGGCTTTAAGTGTGTTGAATACTAGCAGGTTGAGATTAGACAAACAATGCCTACATGTAAACATTCCGGATTGGATGAAGCACCGGCTCGCTTTGTTGTTGCCTCAGACTTTTCACGCATTGTCAAAAACTCGGCATTTAAAGTTAGGTTGCTTAAAAAAATTGCCACACTTGAAAAGAAGCCACCGGTCAAGCCTGGTGGCTTACCATCTGAAAAACTAGCTGAAATACAAATAATAAGGCAGAATGACATGTACATATCCTTTAATACAATTAAATTACATGCATATTATATAAATAAAAGAAAAAATATCCCAGAAGAAGTTATGCCTAGGATGACGTAAAACCTCCATCAATGGGGAGGGATGATCCAGTAATCATACCAGCTCTATCACTTAGCAAAAACAAAGCAGCATCAACTACTTCTTGCACTTCAGCAAACCTAAAATGTGTAATAAAGTATAGAAGGAACAGTTTAAAAATGTAAATTCGGTGCTATTTGATGAGAAAAAAAATCACAAAAAGTTTAAAGCAAATAAATCGGCATGCTTGTCTTCGCGACCGCCTTTGCTATATTTCTTTGTGATATGCCGGTTGATGCAGCTGGTCATCGCACTATGGGATAGAAATTAATTTTTTCGGTCAAAATTCTGAAACTTACCATTCTAACTTAAAATGAGGTGCTTTTACTGGAAAAATATTATAAATTATTACAAATGCTTTTTGGGAACCTAAAACTTATTATATGTTATTATAAATGTACACCTCCTTAACATTATTATTTTTATTGTACAAAATAAACTAAAATGTCAGCTTGTTTGGTTAATTCGGTAGTATTCTAATCAGTAATCCGATGATTATTATCTCATATGATATACAGGGTATGAGAATGGGTATGATTTTTTAAAATGGAATACCCTAAATATTATATCACCACCAAAAAAATATTTTAAAATGCTTTAAAAAAATTCTACATTTGATGTGTCTATCTCAATTAGTTTCGGAAATATGACCATCCAAATCTAAAAATATTTTTTAATTATTTTTAGAAGCGTAATAGAGATACATCTTCCCAACTTTTTTTATTTTTAACGTATAAAATAAATAAAAACACTGTTTTGTTAGGTAGATTCTGTAGAATCCATATCTTTCATCAGAATGCTTTTATCTTTTAGGATATACAGTGTAGGACAAAACATATTAAATTTTAAAATGGAAAACCTTGTAAATTATAAAAAAATCTTGTATCTGTCCTTACACTCAGAAGTAGCAAAAAGTAGGAACGCAATTGTAAGTACAAAAACTGATAAAGAAAAAGGTAAAAAAATCTTTGACAAAAGTAGCGAGACTTCGCGAGACTGCATCGGAAACACAACAATAGCTCTTATTATTTAAACTCTTTTACTTTTTTAGTAAACAAGGCTAATAATAAACTAAGTAGATTAAATGTTGTATATTTATATTTACTTAAAATATATTTTCAAGTTTCTTATTACCCCAATAGAAATCGTCATATCCGTTTATAATTTTGCGTACATGTAGTTTGAAGTATCTAGTTTGAAATACACAGCATGAGCCATTAAAATTTCAAAGTTGCTTTTTGGCCAAAATAATGGATTTCTATCCCATAGTGTATCGGCGCGTCGCTGTAAAGAATAGCGGCGACTTTGTATAAAATATTCCGATTGCAGGCGGCCTTTTTTATGTTTTTTTTTTTTGTATTATTTTCAAAGGGTACCGAATTTGCGCTTTTAAAGTGTTCTTACTATAAATAGGGGCATTCCACTGTGACTGGTGGGTCAGTTGACTCTGGAATGTAACCAATTATAAGGCATAATAATGTGAATAAAACTTATACTGTAATAAAATGAATCTTCTAATAAAAATAATAGTTAATTAACAACATTCCTTTGTAAAAATCCTCGATTACTTTCTACGTTTCTCGAAATTATCACTTGACCGAGTGTGACTGATGGGACATGTAAAAATCCTTTTCCTTATCGCGGCATGCTTAAAGTCGAATTTCAGTTCGGCCACTGAACTTTAAGAAATATTTTCTTCTCAATATAAAATTAATCCTATATACATTTATTATTAGAAGGAATTACCCAGCAAACACTATTTGCCGGCAATGTACATTTTTCATATTGGCATTGATGGTAAAGCATTGGCAATTGGTGGCAATATTATGCCAACATCTTATACGCATTAAAAAGTCAACCCTAAATAAACACTTAATTGCCAATAAATTTTACATGCAGGCGAATTGCCGGCAAGCATACAAAAATGGCGGCATATCAATCCTGATTAAATAAAGCACGCGTTTTTGTTGCAGGCAAATAAATATTGGATTTTGAAGGCAAACCTTCAACGCATATTCATACTTTTTAAACCATATTATTAACATTAAAGCAATTTTTTTTGATCTGTATTATTTATAATGGCATCTAAACAACATTATTTTATGTTTTTTACATAATTTAAAGGAAATGGCCTTTTCATAACATTTTATTGTTAAAAAGTCATGCAAATAAAAATTAGATCAAACAAAATGTTTATTATGTATTTTGGAGCGAATAAAAATAAAATGATGGTAAAATTAGTTACGTTAATTTCGACCGAAGGTGACCGCTTTGTGCATTTGTTTTCTACGTGGTTTTCTAGCTTTTTAGTTTCTTTTTTAGAGAAAAGAGTTTTTTAATAGACATAATTAAATGTATTCATTACCTAATAAGTGTGTGTTGTGTGATTAATTGGTGATGGCTAGTCGAGAAGGCAAGATATTCAAGTAGACTGTTAGGAGCTGTAAACATTTTGTTTAAAACTTTATTAAAAGTTTTAAAGACGTGTTAATAAAAAATATTATATATATTTAATAGTTTTTTGACATACCTATAGATGGCGTAATGGACAATAAACTACTACGTTTCTGCAATATCTTCGCTTTTTATCGTCTAAACCGTACCCATTAGACAAAAATAATTCGAGAGCGGTCTGCGGTAGGTGATCTCACTTAGCTTTGAAAGAAATATCTTCGGCTAGTGTAAAAAATCTGCATCTCCAAGCTGGACAGTGTTCCGAGAGATGGTACTTTGCATTGCAAGGAAATTGTATGCAGTAAGGAGTTTTTTCCTATTTTAATTTTCAAATAAAATATCGCATCATTTTAGCTTTTAAAAAAAGTATATGCGACAATTTTCGTCAATAAGACGTCAACTTGCTGCTTGGGAGTATCTGCATTTGCCCACTTTCGTGTCTTTTGTTATCTTTTTTCCAATAACTTATTAATGATGGATGCCATCATCTTAAACGCATTTTTTTGCCAATAACTTATTAATGACGGATGCCATCACTTTATCTGCAACACGTGGCCTAATAACGGCCAATTGCCCACTTTCGCGTCTTTTTGATACCTTTTGCCGATGCCTTGCCATTAAAGAGTGTTGGCAATGCCAGTAAATTAAACGTACAACACCGGCAAAAAAATAGAGCTAATTTTGTGGGCACTCCAGGTCATAAAAGAAAAATCGCTCGGACACGTCAATTTTTAATTTTGGGGTAATATTTTTCCATTTCACTCCCTGAACTGCAACCCTCTAGCAGGGTGACTCATCCCCAAATTTTTTAAAAAAATACTGGTCGAGTAATATCTGATTTTGAAGGTCTCTCGACCCTAATTACTAACTGCAAGTTTAAAGATTCTGCTATTATTTCGTTGATATGACAGTTTTTTCAAAATTTTAGTCATTTTCCATTTCGCGTAAAAAAGGAGTGTTCAAAAGAAGGCATGGCTTTATTTTATCAAAAATATGTCCGTTTTGAAATAACTTTAATAACTCTATCGATATACATGTTTAAATTGTTTCGGCAAATTGGTAAAATTATACAGAGCTTTGTAAAAATCAATATGTGAGTATGAAAGTCGATCAAAACAAGACATGTCAACATTGCATAATTTTTTTGTACTTATTAGTTAAAATCCAAGATCGTTTGACTAGGTAAGGTTGCCTCATTACGTCACATATGTACCGCACTGCTGGTTCCTTGGCGCCAACATAGCAAACAAGGATGTCTAAACGGATAATGCTATAAGGGCGAAAGAGCGCGATATACAATATTAAAAATCAGCTAGAATAATCATTGTTAAACAATTTATCAATAGGAAATAAAGAAGTTACGGTAACAACTGGAATTAACAGTATTTAAAAAGTATTTCTTGATATTGACAAAAAACATAAACTACACTGTTAAAAACTTCATTAAATAATGAGCAAAATACATATGTGACGTATGGACTGCAATGTTGCAAGGCTTACAAGGCAACCTTACCTAGTTAAACGATCTTGGTTAAAATCAGCAAAACCAATGAAGTTTATTTTTATTTTGGCAAATATACCTTTAGTGGAATTCTTGATAACATATCTTTGGATCTAGCCAGTCAGTCCACCACTTTCACCCATTTCAGTCATAACCACAAAGGGATTCACACAGTTTACTCGTATATTGTTTGGTCCAAGTTCTAAAGCCAGTGCTCTACAGAAAAATAAAAATGTAGAGTGTGTGTTTCTTAAACTGTAGCAAAGAATACCAATCCATAGAACCCCACAAGTGAGATTTAGCGTACTCCTAAAATTTTTAGTACCTACCGCGACCAATAGATAGCGAAAGTAGTACGATGTCGCTTTGCTAATACGATTACCATCAGAAATTGATAGCAGTCAGTTAGAGTGAGAGATATACGCAACAATTGATTAAAATAAAATCCCCTGATAAATGGTAGTATCCATAAGATTATTAAATTTATGATTTCAGAATAGGATATATCGATTGGTTTTTGACAAAACATCGTAAGCGACATTCGTCAGTTTTACGGGAATCCTATTCTACTACAAAATTTTAGGGTACGCTGAAATTTCACTTGTGGGGTTCTATTGGATTGGTATTCTTTGACTGTAGTGCTTAACTGCTATCAGTGGCGACCGATACTAAAGGGGCACACGGCGAACGTGCCCACCCTTCAAAAAAAAACAACGATTTTGTTAAATATAATTTAATTTTAGGTATTAAGTATTATCCCATTAAAACACTTCTAAACACTCTGCTCAAAACTTACTTCTAAATTACCCTTGATGCCGAACGATCCAACGCGGAAACGCCTAAATAGCAAAAGTTTCTTCTCAACCGGGGAACGCGGGAATTCTGCCAGCTTTGACTTATGTATTTTGCATACGTGATATACGTCTCTCTTACGCAAAATTAGTACAGGGAATGGGCACAAATTTACGTGTCCCCGGGCAGAAGTCGAAAGCCAAACGGTAGTATCCGGTAGAGCTTTAGTAGCAATATTTATTGTCGATTATTATTATACGTTTGTGTACAGACAACCTATTTTGTTTTGTATGCTTAATGTTTGTAAAGAAATATTAGCGTATGGACTAAAGTGGGTTAACGATCTAAAACATATAGCCGAATCTATCGAAAAAGATTATATATAGCGCATCCCGAAATTCGATAACAAAGTGATCGAAGTATTCTGCAGTAAGAAAAATAGGCGAATGGACTTTCTTTTTTAAACAGGAGGTAAGATTATTTGAATACATGTTATTATTATTTCATTCTTTTTGCTTTGTGCCCTCCCACTGAAAGATGTCATACGAGCCGTCACTGACTGCTATGGTAGAATCCTCTCCATGGCTTTTTTGAAAAACTCGATAACAAATTTCTTGTGTACCTTGTAAAAAGAATCCATAGCTCCTTTACTGGCACAGTAAACAGTTTGACATTGAAGTCCTACTAAACTTGCTTGAGACGAAATGTTTACAATTGAACCTGGACTGTTTCTCTTCAGCATATCTCCTACTATTATCTTTGTTACATTCATTGTGGCTTTGACATTCAAGTTAAAAATTCTAAAAAGCAATATCAAAATAGATAATTATGCGTTTAAATATCTTTGCTAGAAGCCATATATACTGTTGACCACCATGATTCGACACGATCTGTAGCTGGATAACCATGAGGTTTTTAAAAAGTAAATACTGGAACATATACAGGTCGGATATAGACCACAGTATAAAATTATTTTAGTCTATACAAGGTGTCTCAAAAAGTGTGACGTATCAAAGTTATATTTTTTTAATGGAACACCCTATATTTTATGACGGTTTTAGATTCTACTTTAAAAATAACTCAAGTTTGTTTATAGTACTAAGTGTCTAATTTTATTCGTTTTTGTGATATTTGATTTTTTTGAAAAATGCAGAGGTAAAATTAAATTGATTTTACTTTAACACTTTTAACACTTTAAACTTTAAAATATGTTAACAAGATTAGAAAAAGTCTGCCATATCATACGTAGGTCAAATCAAGATCAAATATTGTACAGGGTGATCAAAAAATAATTTCAATTTTTCAGAAAATCAAATAGCCATATCTCTCTTATTTTAAATGGAACACCCTGTATTATTTTACGTTACATGATGACAAATAAAATACTCTTTCAAATGGTGTATAGGTTGCCTATACCTATCTTTTGTGCTTTTTTAGTAAAATCTGTTTTTACAAATTTTTAGTCCAAATGTTTATTTAAATTAAAGTTGGCTGTGACATAGCAGCCATTAATATTTTTCTTAAGAAAATAACAACGACCATTTATTGATTACTAGTGTTTTAGTCAGTTTAAAAGAAATTTCAATGATTTTAAATAAAAACCCTTCTTCTACAACAACAAGATGATATAATACTGGTAGGATGTGAAAAAAATGGTTTACTTTAGTCTAGAGTTAATCCTGAAAAATATTCCAGGAGAAACCATCTGATAACCTTAATAGTTGCTTTAAAAATTTGACACAGTGATTATGGATAATGGAAGAAACGAGTTATAGGTCACAGAATGTCGTCATAACTGACCAGAGGCGTTATTAGGATTGTTTAAAAACACAAGTTTTATCATTACCACATTCAGCTGAAATAAGTGTTATTGGAAGTAGCATTATAAGCAACTAATGAATTTTTTTCTGTGAATTTTAAAAATAGTGGCAGATAATACAAAATCTTTTAATTTTGTGCTTTTTTCCAACAAATTTACATTTTGCAATAACGGCTTAGTAAATAGGCATAGCTATATCCCAGCCTACTTACATTTAAATAGACATTTGGAATAAAAATATGTTAAAACGGAATTTACTTAAAAAGTATAAAAGATAGGTATAGGCAACCTATACACCATTTGAAAGAGCATTTGGTTTGTCATCATGTGGTGTAAAAAAATACAGGGTGTTCCATTTAAAATAAGAGAGATATTGCTATTTAACTTTCTAAAAAATTGAAATTATTTTTTGATCACCCTGTATAATCTATGATCTCGATATGACCTACGTATGATAAGGCAGACTTTTCCTAATCTTGTAATAAATTTTAAAGTTTAAGGAGTTTATATTGTTAAAATAAAATTAATTTAATTGCACCCCTGCATTTTGAAAAAAAATCAAATATCACAAAAACGAATAAAATTAGACACTTGGTACTATTAACAAACCTAAATTATTTTTTTATGTAGAATCTAAAACCGTCATAAAATATAGGGTGTTCCATTTAAAAAATATAACTTTGATACGTCACACTTTTTTGAGACATCCTGTATAGAGTAAAATAATTTTATACTGTTGCCTTATCCGACCTGTATATGTTTCAGTATTTACTTTTTTAAAAATCCCATGGTTATCCAGCTACAGACCGTGTCGAATATGGTGGGCCATCCTGTATAAAGGGTGACATCTATTCTATTTACATTGATCTAATTAAGGCTTTTTACAGCGTTTATCATACACTTTTATTTTAAGACGTGTTTTTAGATTTGAATGAGCGAGTACGAGGACGAGTACGAGTGTCCAGGAATACTTTGCTTTTATTCTACCTGTCAATATCTTCTTCGGTTATTTCCGAAATAGGTTTTATTTGTCCTTCTCCAGCGCTGTTAACAAGTAAATCTACATCTTTTATATTTTTTAGTGCTTCCTTAGTATTTTCCCAGTCCCTAAGATCTACGGACACAACATTTTCGATGTTCGAATGGCAGTTTTTCAGTGATTCTAAAAAGGATTAGACATATAGAAGGAACAGTTTAAAAATGTAAATTCGGTGCTCTTTGATAAGAAAAAAAATCACAAAAAGTTTAAAGCAAATAAATCGGCATGCTTGTCTTCGCGGCCGCCTTTGCTATATTTCTTTTATGAAATGCCGGTTGATGCAGTTGGTCATCGCACTATGGGATAGAAATTAATTTTTTTGGTCAAAATTCTGAAACTTACCAATCTAACTTAAAATGAGGTGCTTTTTACTGGAAAAATATTTAAAAAAAATATTATAAATTATTAAAAATGCTTTTTGGAAACCTAAAACTTATTATATGTTATTATAAATTTACACCCCCTTAACATTATTATTTTTTATTGTACAAAATAAACTAAAATATCAGCTTGTTTGGTTAATTCGGTAGTATTCTACAATCAGTAATCCGATGATTATTATCTCAAATGATATACAGGGTACGACAATAGGTATCATTTTTTTAAATGGAATACCCTGAATATTATATCACCACCAAAAAATCTTTTAAAATGCTTTTAAAAAATACTACATTTGATGTGTCTATCTCAATTAGTTTCCGAAATATGACCATCCAAATCTGAAAAATAATTTTAAATTATTCTTAAAAGCGTAATAGAGATACATCTTCCCAACGTTCTTTATTTTTTAACGTATAAAATAAATAAAAAACACTGTTTTGTTGGGTAGATTTTGTAGAATCCATATCTTTCATCAGAATGCTTTTATCTTTTAGGATATACACTATACAGTGTAGGACAAAACATATTAATTTTTAAAATGGAAAACCTTGTAAATTATAAAAGAATCTTGTATCAGTCCTTACACTCAGAAGTAGCAAAAAGTAGGAAGGCAATTGTAAGTACAAAAACTGATAAAGAAAAAGGTAAAAAATCTTTGACAAAAGAAGCGAGACTTCGCGAGACTGCATCGGAAACACAACATTGGCTCTTACTCTTTTACTTTTTTAGTAAACAAGGCTAATAATAAACTAAGTAGATTAAATGTTGTATATTTATGTTTACTTAAAATACATTTTCAAGTTTCTTATTACCCCAATAGAAGTCGTCATATCCTTTTATAATTTTGCATACATGTAGTTTGGAGTATCTACTTTGAAATACACAGCATGAGCCATTAAAATTTCAAAGTTGCTTTTTGGCCAAAATAATGGATTTCTATCCCATAGTGTATCAGCGCGTCGCTGTAAAGGATAGCGGCGCCTTTGTATAAAATAGTCCGATTGCAGGCGGCCTTTTTTATGTTTTTTTGTATTATTGTCAAAGGGTACCGAATTTGCGCTTTTAAAATGTTCTTACTATACATGAGGTAAGTTTATTACAGGGTGTCTCAACTCTATTTATAAACAAAATAACTTCAGCCTCTGCACAAGATTAAACAAGAAAGTTCAAAAGGTCTCCCAATTACAATATGTTTATTGTCTAGTATTTTTTTATTTTATTTTTTTTTAAATTTATACTCCTTATTCAGTTTTTTTTTGTATTTTGTACAGATGTGAAGTTATTTCATGTATAAATAGAGTTGGGACACCCTGCGTATAAGACATAACACTTTCTATTAGCTTTTTGTGTTTGTATTTTTGAGTTTTAACATATTTTTTTTAATGGTTTTTTGTTGTATTTCCTTATCTACTAAGCAAGAATAAGTGTCAGACATTTTTCCCTACAGGATATTTACTAATAAAAATTAAAAAACATATATTTTAATAATTTTACCCAAATCTTCCATACATCGTCCCAGAGCTACAACTTTGGCACCACTTTTTGCCAGCTGCAATGCAATTTCTCGTCCTATACCTAAAACCAATACCAAATATATATTTTTTTATCTAGGACTAAACATACTCGAATATCTTCAGTTAAATTGAAAAACAAAACACCTCAATCTTTTTGTTCATATTTTTTCCAAAAATTTTTAGGTTTTTTTTGAAATAAATATTATTACATCTTACCTTTGGAGGCTCCTGTTACTACAGCTCTTTTATTTTCAAACGTCATTTCCATTTCTAAAAAACTTTTTAAACTATATTTTCTCTTGCCGTTATGCGGTAAGTCTATATAAACAATTCTTGGATAAATAATCAAAAATATCTCTGTTGTATTTATACAATAAACATTTTAATTACAAAATATATTATTTTAATTATTACTTTTTAAAAACTTATATTTCTTAAATGATTATCTCTTATTTATTTAACTTAAAAAATACGAGGGTGCCTCAATAAAATCCAGATTTTATCTTGACAAAAATTGAATTAGGTGTAAATTTTATTTGACTCAAAAAGCGACATCTGGTGTTAAAGATGGGTCCCCATTTAATTTATTCTGAAAGCAATGCCGCCGAGTACACAAAAAATGATAAAGTAAAGAAACCCTTTGTGAACAATGATTTATTGCAACAAAAAATATTTTACCCGACGAGTTTCTAGTACCACGCCACGTGCCACCGGTTTATAGTAGGACAGAGGCGAAATAAGAGAATATTTTTTAAGTAGATGATACGTGTTTTAGCAATGTATTTTTTATTATTTATCTAAAAATATGTAATCAGGCTCTGTCCGAGGCTATGTGCATTCGAAAAGGTTTGTTTACTTTATCATTTTTTGTGTACTTTGTGGTATTGCTTTCAAGATGAATTAAATGTGGACCCATCTATATCTTATATTTCCGCATTTTTAGTAAAATAAAACACAATGAGTGAAGATACTCATAAGTACAATATATTTCTTTAACACATTTTATAAACATATTTTTATTAAATAGATATCTCTTTGACGATATAGTTATAATGCAAAGCCATAACTGCAGCTCCTAAACCAGTCGTATGATCGTTACAGCCATCTTCGAAATAGGTTATGTGTTTTTTGATCCTGGTTTTAAGATCGTCAACCAGCGTATCCTGGAAACATCCACTAGGTCGTTGGGATTTTAGGATTTGGTCCAACCACTTATTCCGAATGAATTCGGCAAAACCTTCGTAGCCACAAAGTAACACTAAAAGAAAACAAATTGGTAAGATTAATATCTAAAACTACACCAATTTTTAACACGCTTTTATTAGCTTGGGTTGTATGTATGTATGTATGTAACGGAATCTTTAAGCTTAATTTTCACCAACTTCCAGCGATTCGATTTCTTTGAACCTTTGCACACATATCAAGGACCCATGACAATGCAATAATCTGGAAACAGTATCCCGTTATCCTGATTAGGATCGCCAGGATAAATAAATTCCTTTATAGATTTTCTGTAGGAGAGTAACAGAGAAAGAGCTAGTGCGCGATCTGCGCATGCGTGCAGTTTCGGACGTACTCTCAGCATAAGGCTGACAGAAACTTGTTCGTAGTAGTTGCGTTCTGAAACCCCATGCAACAGTGAAGCTTTAAATGAAATGATTAGATTACGAAATAGTTCGTGAAACATTTCAATATCACATGTCCGCAGAAAACTAATTGATATATCGAACTAAAAAATGAAAAATAAATAATAGTTTAAAACTAAAAAACACGCTTTTATATGCAACCGAACTAAAAATTAGAAAATAATTTTCATTACAAAGAGTTTGTATTACAGTAATAAAAGGTCAAACAATGAATCATAATTATATACCTCAAAATAGAATTATAATAAAATTTAAGATAATAACAGAATAATTCACTTCAGAATAAAAGCGTAGGTGCTTAATATATTAAATGTTATAATTATTTCATTTGTAAATATCTATGAGGGAAAAGTTATGAAAAAATAGTAAAATGCACCCCACGCTTTTACTCTGAAGTGAATTATTCTGTTATTATCTTAAATTTTATTATAATTCTATTTTGAGGTATATAATTATGATTCATTGTTTGACCTTTTATTACTGTAATACAAACTCTTTGTAATGAAAAATTATTTTCTAATTTTTAGTTCGGTTGCATATAAAAGCGTGTTTTTTAGTGTTTTTAAACTATTATTTATTATGTGTAAAAACAGGAGATATTGTCTTTTGCTATATACACGTCATGCCAGCTTGATACGTTCAAATTAACTTTTAATGTGTTAAACACTAGCAGGTCGAGATTAGACAAATAATGCCTACATGTAAACATTTTGGATAGAATGACGCATTGAGCTAGCTTTGCTTTTGCTTTAGGCCTTCGCTACGATAACCAGCGTAAGCGTCGAGGGAATGTATCAAATCTCTGTACTGGCTAAAAATATTTTGTGGTAAACAGCGTCTTGAAACCAGTTCGTTTTTGAGCGGCAGCGGTACGGCTTTTTTGCTCACGTATATTGCAGTCGTCTGATTTAAAAATAGTTATCATTTTATGCTACCAAAAAGATCAAAGGCAGCGCTCCCACTTTCCTCTGTTTCCGCTGGCCGCAGACGCTTGTTATCGTGGCCGTAGCCTTAGACTGCTGTAATTTTATTTATAGTGCGCTTTTAAAGACTGCAAGTGCCATTAATTTTCCATAACTTCTTACCTTGTTCCAAAAACAAATCAAAAATAAGTTGAGTTTGTCCATAAACATCGGCGCTAAACAATTCCAACATAATTGAAGAACAAATATTCGTAACTTGAACATCATAGAACCGTTTGTCAAGCAGACATTTCGGGCTTTGGCTACTTGCAGTAGAAGCAATCTGGAAAACAAAAAAAAGCAGTATACACTGTGTCCAAAAATATGTGGGCAATTTCTCGGATTCATGTGGAACACATAAAAATAATGTGACAAGTTCTATTCTATTCTATTTCTATTTTTTTTTCTTGGTTTTGGTCCCATCAGGTCCAATCCACCACTCTCCCCTTCAACTATGCTTTCCAGGCTTCGTCGGCGAAAAATCTGGATAATCGAGCTCGTAGCTCCTAGTGAATTCCAAAGAAAACAAACAATTCTACAATCGATGCAATGCATAAATTGTCGGCTGTCAAACCAAGATCTGCTACTGGTGCTACGTATAACCTTCACTTTCACTACTGACGGTTCCCATGGCATCGCCCATCTATTTCTCGCCATTTGGAAATACCTCGTGTTGACCACCAAACAGGATAACATCAGCTTATAGGAATCTTCGCTCACAGCGCTTAGATCCAGAAGAAGATGCCGTCAATAGAGCGTGAATCTTTCTCGATCGCCGAAGGTAAAAAAACGTTCGTACGACACCTCTAGCCGCCACGCCGGAAGAACTTTGCAGTCCTCTACGCACGTCCGCACTGTTCGGAGGTCAAACAAAGAGTCTCTATATATGACAAGTTCCTATAAAATATTTTCCTGAAGTCCCTTTTTACAGAGATATGTGCCCTTAAAGGACGCCATTGGGAATCGGTTTTTCTTGAATAACTTTTGTTGAAAACTAAAATTACGCCACTTGGCAACGTTGCAGTTGCAAATTTAGAACATAATGACATTTCATAATCAAGTTTTGCTTTCTGTTGTTGCAGTAAATATTCTATTTTTTAAAGAATTTTTATGATTTATGGGTTGAATTTAATAAAAATAAAGAAAATAGCTAGTCTACAACTGGTGTTAGTGTTTAGTGGTTGCCATCATGGATTTAGTTAAAGATTCAGCAATGAAGCAAAACGTGCGAAGTGAGTTTTGGTTTATCTCGCAGTTCAAGTCTAAATAACGAAGAACTCACGCTTTATGGCTATATATAAAGTTTCCCGAAACACTGCATGACTATTATCCTGCTTTGTGTTATTTAGGTTGTCAGACAATGATGCCTAATATATTTCGTGAAATTAAATAACTAATCAGGTAATTTACGTAAATCTTCTTCGCCAAATTGAATCTAGATACCCATTTTTATTAGCTGTTTGACCAAATTGCAGCACTGTGCTCCTTAATTTGAATTCCCAATAGTATGAAATAATTTTTGTACGACCGGGCGTATTTATAAATGAGGGCGTAAAATAGCACTTTTACGCCCTAGGACAAAAAAATATCAAAAACGCCCGCACTTATAAATTAATAAAACAATAATAAAATTAAATTATGCCCAATTCTTTTTGTAAAACAACAATAATTTTTTTAATTAAACATATATATTTTTTTATCTTTTGGACAATCCACGAAGGCTAAAAGCCTAAATACTAACGTAGTATGTTAAAAAGTATACTGATTACAATTTAAAACATTAAAAGCTGGAAAATTTTCTCCTAACTACAGAGAATGCTTGTATATTAATTTTAGTCGTACAACAAATGTTGTTTGCACCTCTGGCGTGAAGCACTTTTACGCCCACAGCTGATTGTTGCCCTCGCAATAGAATTTCAGCCGCCAGGCACAAAGTGCTTTTTTACACCCTTGGTACAAAAATAACTATTTAATATGATAAATACCAGTTAAGACCTCCCTAAAATGGTATCCTTGTAAAATATTTGCCTTTATTAGTTCGCCAGAGGCAGACCAACCTTACACAATAGTATTAATTATTTTTACACCCTATATAAAAAAATAATAAAAATAGAATTTTTAAATAGCTTAAAACCCTAACTAAAAATAAATGTAGTCTTGTCAGAAATTGAAGAATTTAAGCGTTTTCGAGAAAAATAACTTTTTTTTAAATAAGGTTGTATTTAATAATTTTGTTTGTCGGTTCGACTTAGGCTCTCTTTGATCTTTTATGCATTCTCTAGCTTTAGTTATCGAATATTATAAGACCCTCCACAATGCTGCAACATTACTTTTTCGTCGTGAAAATAAAAAATAAAAACATTTTTATACATTTTTAAGCCTGTATAACTTGGTTATAAAGAATCCTACATGTTTTTAGTATCAGATAAAAACAGAGTAAGAATAATTGCTCTGCATGAATCTGGATTTTCTAATCACCATATTTCAGCCAGTTTAAATATTCCAAGATCTTCTGTGAGTCGAATCATCAACAGGTATCAAGAAACTGGAAATGTGGAATGATTGCCTCGTAGTGGACGGCTACGTGTTTCTACCGAAAGGGAGGACAGATATGTTATCCAATTTACCCGCCGAAATCGGAACGCAACGGCCCCAGCCATTAGAGATCATTTCCAAGGTACGTTCAACCGCGTAATTTCCACCAATACCATTCGTAGAAGACTTCACAGCGCAAATTTACGGGCCAGAAGATTTTTAAGGGTACCTCTTTTATTGCCTCGACACCGTGCTGCCCGCCACCAGTGGGCAAGAAACCATAGGGAATGGCTTTTAGCCCAGTGGGAAAGAGTCCTTTTCTCTGACGAATCAAGATTCGGTCTGGTCAGTGATGACCATCGTCAAAGGGTATGGAGAGAGCCAGGGCGTCAGTCAAGACTCAACTATCCTCGTGAAGTCGTTCCCTATCAAGGGGGAACAGTAATGTTCTGGGGAGAATAATGTACAACCGTCGAACCCCATTAATTTGCATACAACAAAATATGACTAGCGAAATTTACATGGAAAATGTTATTAGGCCAATTGTCATTCCCCTCCGCCATGAAACTGGAGAGAATTTCATTTTCATGGATGATAACGCCAGACCACATCGAGGCAGAAGAGTTCAGGAGCTTCTTAATGCTGAAGAAATCAACAGATTAGAGTGGCCAGCTAATTTCCCAGACATGAATCCAATTGAGAATCTGTGGGATATTGTTTCCAGAGCTATCCACAATCGCAATCCACCACCTAGAACCGAGGAGGAACTTGCGGTAGCCGCCGTAGAAGAATGGGACCGCATATCGCAGGAATTAATTAATAATTTAATCATTTTCATGCCCAGACGTGTAAACTCATTACTCAGAAGTAGGGGAGGGCCCACAGAGTATTAGCTGTATTTTCTTTTTTTGTATTGTCATACAGGTAATTTTTGTTGCAATAAACGTTATTTATAAATTAACACTGTTTTTTCATTTTTTTTTGGTATTTCTTTTATTTTAGCCACATACATGAACTCAAAATATTTTTTTCAACTAAATTAAAATCAACATGGACAACACTTTGAATTAGTCCTTTTAAATTTTTTCTAAATAAATTAGAAGTATAAAAATGCGTAGGAAGTCCAAGACTTTTGGAGTTGTGTGTATAAAAGTTATTCAAGAAAAACAGATTTTCAGCGGCGTCCTTCAAAGGCACACATAGCCCTGTAAAGAGGAGCTTTAGGAAAAAAAAATTATAGAAACTTGTCACATTATTTTCATGTATTCTATATGAAACCAAGAGATTGTCTACATATTATTGGTAAACCAGGATATTAAAAGTATTTGAAATTTTTGACACCGAACAAATAACGTATGTCCTAAAAGTTTTGGCACAAAACTCATTGTCTTTAATTTTAACAAAAACAAAATAATATCAAGTTGCCTTTGAAAACAAAAGTTTATTTACCTTATTTACTGTCAGTTGAGATTTATTAATTTTAAAGTTTTCGCTTTAAGATGTCGTATAAATTAGAAATAAGAAAAAGTATCTACAAGTTAGTTGGGCGGATACCCAAAGCTGAAATCTGTCGAATATTCCAGAATGAAAACATTTCACGCAGAACCATTTATAGAACAATAGCGGAGTGCGAGCAGGGAATACCATGTCTGAATCTCCCAAAAGCTGGAAGACCACGTGCATTTACCGCACAGAGGTCAGAGAGATTGGTGAGAAGAGCAAAAACCAGATTGGAATGTCAACGAGGAGACCGGCTAGGCACAGATCTTCTAAGAGTACGATATCGTTGGAATTGAGGAGGAATGGTCTTAAATATCGAAAGAGACGTAAGTGCCCCAAATACTCTCAAGCGCAGCTTCTTCGTATACCAAGATGTTGTCGTCAACTGAGGCGGGTACATTTTGCCAATGAAAAAATCATTATTTTAGATAACAAAAAGTATTTCACTTTGAGTAATTCTGAAATGAAGGGAAACGATGGATTTTATACGGACAACGTAGAGGAATGCCCTGACAATGTTAGATACAAACATAAAGCGAAATTTGCAGATAAAATCCTTGTCTGGTGCGCAATTTCTAACAGGGGTGTATCCCGACCTTTTGTGGGAAGAGTGAGGGTGAAGCTTTGAATAGTCAGAGCTATATTGATAACTGCCTTTCCAAATTGCTTCAGTTTGTCCGCGGACATCATGCTAATGACGATATCATGTTTTGGCCAGACCAAGCATCATGCCATTACTCAAGAGATACCCAAAACTGGTTTCGACAACACCACATACCTTTTGTTCCCAAAACCGATAATCCTCCAAACTTGCCGCAGGCTCGCCCAATAGAGGATTTTTTGGGCTGGACTGTCTAGAAAGGTTTATCATGGAGGCTGGGAAGCACAAGATGAGGAACAATTAAGACGGCGAATTTACGAGAAATTAAGAGGAATTGAACTGAATTCCGTCCAGGACCTCATGAGAGACATTCGAAGAAATTTGCGTCTGGTAAGAGCAGAATGGGTCACTCCACATAATTCGATAGCTAGCTTTAGTTAAGTGTTGAGTTGTTATTTATGATAACTAGTTAGTGTTTAAATAAATTTCTTCATTAAAAAAAACCGATAAATATTGTGTGCCAAAACTTTTAGGACATACGTTATTTTCTTTAAAAAAATTGTATTGAATTTTAAAACTTCCTGTTTCTTTGAAATTACTTACTTATGGGTTAAAAGATATCCATGACCCGTTCCAGTCCTAAAAACGAATTCCAACAGCTCGCAGTTACTACACAGGGTGTCATATAAACCAGAGCTGTTTCAGTGGAATTTATAATTTCTCGTAAACATACATCAGAGTTTTCAACGGACTGACTGGATAAAATATTTCTTAAAACAGCGGATTTTCGGTTTTCCAAAAGGAAGAAGTTTCTCTGTCTTGTACTTTATATTCTTTGACCAGATGTCATCGTCGACAAGATATTTAAATTCTAAAAAGTGTAAAACCCTGGAATCTCGCGGAATAAGCTGAATATCTGTACATACCTTCATTTTTGGTACAAAAAATATTCTCCTAAAAATCCTTTATGATATCGTGTAAAACTTAGTTCATAAGCTTGCGAAATGCGATTTGCGAATCGCGAAACGTGTTCTGATTGGTCAATTTCTAACGACTTTCGAATGTTTCGTTACAAATGGACCAATCAGAACACTGATTCGCAAATCGCATTTCGCAAGCTTATGAACTAGGCTTAAGGGACTCGAAATATGACAGGTCAAATGTTAAAGAAATAAGTATTTTGCGAATATCTCGTTTCCGTTACTTTTAATTGCATTTATATTTATTATAAAAGTTGTAGAACACCAAGGTTAGTTTATATTTATAAGGTTAGCGACATATCCTCAACTTTTAGGCGGTTCGAGGTCGAGGACCCAAGGAAGGGCACTCCACGGAGAAAAGTTGGCAAGACTGGGTAAAATCAAAGCTGATGTTCAATCCAGTGGCGTCTAGAATTTGCGCATTTCATTTTGCATTGTTTTGGTAGTGATATTTGTTGAAATATGTAATTCCAAATGTTTTTTATTTAAAGTAAAAAGAATTTACAACTTAATA
The DNA here is from genome assembly GCA_014170235.1 of Listronotus bonariensis. Lineage (NCBI taxonomy): Eukaryota > Metazoa > Arthropoda > Insecta > Coleoptera > Curculionidae > Listronotus > Listronotus bonariensis. Next base: position 54,718 of record JACEGR010005209.1, read on the forward strand.
ATAATTAAAAACTGTTGTATAAACGGTTGTTCTACTAATACAATAAACTGTATATCTCCGGCACTGAACAACATGGCCGAAAAATGGGAGATGTGACGTCACAACACGTCAAAGCAATATGGTCGAATGTCGTGACCTTATATAGACCGACTTTGGTAGAACACAACATTTTTTACAAATTTCATTCTAAGCCTTTTTTGTCAGACTAACGGATTTGATAATAGAGAGCGCAGAGTGTAAAACACTTTACTGCATGTACATACCTTAGCACGCAATCAATCGTGATTTTTAGTCTTATATGTCATCTTTTTACTTAAGTATTTGCTAAATATCACCATTGATTGCGTGCTACGGTATATAGACTAAAGTGCTTTACACTCTGCGCCCTCTATTATCGGATCCGTTGGTACGACAAAAATGCTTGAAATCAAATCTGTAAAGAATTTTGTGTTCTACAACTTTTATAATAAATATAAATGCAAATAAAAGTAAAGAAAACGAGATATTTGCAAAATATTGATTTTTTTGACATTTAACCTGTCATAACTCGAGTTCCTTACACGATATCATAGGGGATTTTTCGGAAAGTATTTTTTGTACCAAAATAAAGGTATGTACAAATATTCGGCTTATTCCGTAAGATTCTGAGGTGAAAGTCTAGGTTAATTGGGCTATAAAAGGACTTATTGATATATCATTTACATAGGAACAGTAGCAACACTCAGTCAGTTGACTATAAAGAGTTAGTAAAAAAACCGGAACAGTGATTATCTCAACAACTCTTAAATGTCAATGAACCAAATTTTGTGCCAAGGGGTAACTGAACATGGAAAATTCAAAAATTATATATACGAGGTTGCCAAGTTTATAGTTTTTTCTCTAGGTTAAGGAATTTTAAAATTTTAAATGGAAAACCCTATTTTTTATTTATGTAATCAATTGGTTGTATTAACTTTATTATAACCTGATATCGTTTTTTTACTCCTATTAATTTCGAAGATATGACATCAAGCCTGAATACAAATACAACTAGGAATGGTCAATTATCTCAAAAACGATCCAACCGAAATTTGTCAAAGTTAGTACAGGGAGTAACTGGACTTTTTAAATTTAGGAATTGCATTTGCTATGTTTCATAATTAAATTTCCTTATTCCCTTCCCTTGAATTTTTTTAAAGAATATTGAAAACGTCGCAAAAATGCTATTCATGAATTTAGAAGGTTCAGTTTCATCCCTGTACTAATTTTGACGAATATTAGTTGGATAATTTTTTAGATAATTGACCATACCTATCCGTTTTTGTATTAATTTTAAAAAAGCATGACACAATATCTCCGAAATTAACAGAAGTAAAAAAACGATATTATCAGGTCATAATAAAGTTGATACAGGCAAATGATTACATTTTATAAAAAATAGGGTATTCCATTTAAAATAGTAAAACTCCCTAACCTTAGGAGAATACTTTAAACTTGGCAACCTAGCAAATTTATTTAACGGTTGCTGAGATAATCCACTGTTCCGGTTTCTTCTACTAACCGTGTACACACGATCGCAGTTATAGTTGGGACCAGATTTAATTCATTCTGAAAGCAGCATAGCCTCTAACAGAGCCTGATTACATATTTTTTAGGTAAATTAAAAAAACACATTACTAAAACACGTAAACGTATTTAAAAAACATCCTTTTATTTTGTCTCTGTCCTGCCATAAAACCTGTGGCGTGTGGCGTACTCGTCGGATTAAATATTTTTGCTGCAATCAATCATTGTCCACAAAAGGGTTTGTTTACTTTATCATTTTTGTGTACTTTGCGGCATCGCTTTCAGAATCCGGATCTAACTATACTAGCGAGCATCCTTTCAGTTCAGGTAGGCTCGAAGGCCTGACTGATCTTGTGTATGCGCCTTAAGAAGAATAATACACTTACTCCAATTATTTCCATTCCTAATATCATTTTCAAAGATATATTTACTTTTTTCGATGATATCGTTAGTTTTATTATAAACTCTAATTGAGCTGTTATCCATAATATGAGAACCATTTTGATATGCCATCTTCATAAATGCTAAAAAAAATAAAAATAAAAACTTATACAGGGTGTCCAGCAAAGTGGGGTCGAATACTGAAAATCGATATTTGAATACGAATACCGGAAAAAGAAATTATTCAAATACCGAATTTTTGAATACTTGGAAGAAAAAAGAAGAAAAAAGTATTCGAATACTCGGTATTCAAGAATACCCGGAATCGGTATTCAAATACTGAAAAAAGATTCTAGAATCTAGAAAAAGAGAAAACCGATGATTAAAAATTTGAAAAGCAAAAAAAGGTCCTCACCTCATTTGTTCCTACTTTTTGTTCCCTTTTGGTATTCTACTTATGACAATTTTGGTATTCGAATATTGCTTACACATTCTGGTATTCGAATACTCGGAACGCCGGTATTCGAATACTCAAAACAAGTATTCGTCGAATACTTTAAAAGTATTCGAATACAGAATCCCGAATACTAACCAAAAAAGTATTCTGGCGAATACCGAATACCAAACACACAAATGTATTCGAATACAGGAAAAATGTATTCTGAATACTAATCAGAATACTGAGTATTCGAATACGACCCAACTCTGGTGTCCAGTAACTCTATCAACAAACTTTAAGAGACGATATTTAAACGAAAACTAAGTGTCGGACTAGGCGAACGAGTTACATTTTTTGTCGGATAAGTTTACGACAATGTTGTACATGGATTTTTTGAACACTTTGTTTAAAATGGTAAGTGTTACAGTCATGAACCCATAAGGATCAAAAACATGTTTCGGGTAGCGGACTATAGGCGGGTTTCGTAACTGTAACCCTTACGATTTTTGGCACAATGTTTAAAAATTGCATGTAAATAATTGTGGTAAACTTGTCCGATAAAAAACAGGGACGCGTTCGCCCAGTCCGACACCCGAAACATTTGACATTGACAGACTTGGTTAAAGCCCTGTTTCCATATATGGCGGTATGAATATTCGTCGTAGACTCGTCAAAAGGAACCCCGCCAAAAAGGTTTTAAAAGGGTTTTTATTATAAAGTCCATTTTATTACTGGCCCAGGGACTAACATGTCCTAGTATTCGAATACTCGGTATTCTGAATACTATTCAGAATATATTTGTGCGGTATTCGAATACTATTCGAATACCTATATTCTGGTGTTCAAATCCTGAATTTAAATACTGTTTGCTTATTTTATGAATATTACGTTACTTTTTATGCATCTTAAGCGGGTTAAAACATGTTCGCGGTGGTTTTGCCGACGACGGGGTAAAATTTCATATATATATATATATATATATATATATATATATATATATATATATATATATATATATATATATATATATATATATATACACAAGTTAGTTTTACAAATTTAAAAAAAAATGTAATTCAATATGTTTTTTAAATCTTATTGTTTCTATGGTCCTAATAGGTAAGTAATTTTGAACAGATATACCAATGACCTTTTATCCTTTACAGAGATATACATTTATTTTTGCAAACTAAAATATATCTAAATTAATTATTTTAACTTCTTTGGGGTTTTGCTATTAAAAAAAACAAGTAACTTGGTACAACATATAAAACTGACATTGCAAACTATGTTTTCTATGTATTAGGTTAGACTAATATATATTTATCTATATTTTACACAAAATGTGTATAATAAATTTTATTAAGTCAGTTTAAATCATGACTATCTGGTAAATCGTAGATAGTATGTACATGTATCCCCATTCCAAAAGTGAAGTCAATAGTTTAAAAAATAAAAAGTTATTTTTGGAAAATATGGGAGACGTCTTGTATGCTTGAAATGATTAGTTTTTAAGCAAGAACAAGATACGCCACTGCATTTTTGTTATGGAAAAACGTAGAAAAATAAGAATGAGTTGCTTTTTCAAGAGAAAGGAGGTTTTTTTGCTCTTCAGTATTCATGAATACCCAATCGTGGTATTCATGAATACCGAGTATTCGAATACTTTTTTTGTAGGTATTCGAAAATATTCGGTATTCGAATACTTTTTTTACGGTATTCGTATTCGAATACCAAATTTCAATATTTGACCCAACTCTGTCTACAGGGTGTAAAAATTAAAAAAAAATATTTTTTTATAATAACTGCGTCAAAGACAGTGGCGACGCTAGGGGTGGGCGCGGTGTGGCGTGCACCCAAGCTAAATTGCTCTCGCCCAACCTGCTAATTAAACACAAAAAAGTCGTGTTCAAAAACCATTTCATTTATATAAATTATTTAGTCAGCTCATATTCAAGTAATCCGGATAATTCTTGAATACATGATCTATGGTCGCAATATTAAAAATTCCCAGTATGTTGCGCTATGTCATTAGAAACGGGTTTTAGTGTAAAATTTAAATATAAAATAAAATATCCTAATAAAATGTTTAAAAAATTTCAAATTTTTTTCATCTCAGTTATGTGTACCTATTTAAAATTTTAATGACCAAATGTATATCATTTATTAACAAAATAAAAAACAGTAATGATATTAAAATAGTTACCATTTGATCTTTTAAATGGGACTTTTTTTCACATAGAAATGGGAATCATGTAGAACTTCGTTTTAAAGGCCCTTTAATTCTCTACTCAACGCCACTTTGTTTTTGAAAATCGGCCCAGCCGTTCCACACTTAAAACAGTTTGAAATTTTGCTTAAATACGGTACAAACAGTGCGGTTTTAATGAAATTTGCTTGTAAGTCTAGAACGGCCTTGCCGATATTTAAAAACAAATTGGCGGTAAGTAGGGAATTCAAGAACCTTTAAAACGAGGTGCTTTATGACCTCCATTTCTATTTAAAAAAAAGTTGCCAGTGCCCCCTTGATACTAGAACACGTGACCAAAGTTATTTAATGCCAAAAAGTAGCTTAAGTGACACAAATTTTACCCGATCTCGATATCTTGACCCATTCAAAAGTTAAGGGGAGAGAACTTTTAAAACCGTATGTAATGTATGTACAAATTGGAGCTAAACTTGAAACGCCTGTAACTCTAGAACGATCAGACCGATTTTTAAACATAAAATGGTGATGAATAGAGAATCGAAAGGCTTTTAAAACAAAGTGCCACATGACCCCTCTTTCCATTAAAAAAAAGTTGCTAAAGCCTTCTAAACCAAAATTATTTTTATGTCAAAGAGTAGTTCAAATGACACCCTTTTACCCAAATTTTACCCGATCTCAATAACTTGTCCCATTCAAAAGATAAAGGGGGGACTCTTTAAGATCCTCACTGTATATATCACTAAAGGTGGTAGTAAGATATTTTTGGTTTACACAGCCTCCTAAGCAAACAATTTTCTCGAAAACCGTTTGTTTTATCACAAAAACAAAACTAATATTTGATTTTTTCTGTGGCTATTATGCTGGTGTAGCTTAACTTTTAAAATTGATCTTACACATAAAATTTTGGTCATCAACAGGCTTTACCCCCATTAATACCCCCTATGGTGAAAGAATCTTCAATAAATCAATGGGTTTTTACCTTCTTTAATACATACAATAAATACAACTTTTTAACTGATAGGGATATGCAAATTTTCGTGAGATTTGATGCGAAAATGTTGCCACAGTTTTTTACCCAATTTGCGATGATTGCAGGTTGGAGAGGGTTTTTGTTTTTAGTTTATGGGACCTTAAAAATGAGCTTCTAAAATATTTGAACTGAATTTTAAAGCGCCCTGTATTCATATAATAACAATATTGCACTGCACATTTTACTGCCCACCATCTAAATTTCTCTGCCGGATATCGCCCAACTTAAAAAAAGCTGGCGCCGCTACTGATCAAAGAATATTATATCGACAAGATCAAAGAATACCAATCCATAGAACCCACAAGTGAGATTTCAGCGTACCCTAAAAATTTTGGTACCTACCCTGACCAACAGATGGCGAAAGTAGTACGATGTTGCTTTGCTAATAAGATTTGATAGCAGTCGCTGACGAGCAGTCGACCAGTTAGAGTGAGGATATATGCAAAATTTAATAAAAATAAAATCCGCGATAAATGGACCCAGTATCCATAAGATTATTAAATTTATGATTTCAGAATAGGATATATCGATGGGTTTTAGAAAACATCGTAAGCGACATTCGCCAATTTTACGGGAAACGATTTTTTCTTCCCATCGCTTTATTTTTAAAGAAAAACCGAGATCTGAATGATTTTATTTTAGATTTCTTCTTAATTTGAATTACAAAACAAACATATTTAACATTTAATGTCAAAATTTTCAGAATCTCCTAAAAAACCTAAAAATTTTAAAATTCTAAACCTATAGTTAATTTTTAAATTTTTTATTTTCATTCAATTTATCTTGACAACGGTTGCAGACTTGCCACCAAAACGTCGATTTTTAGTTCTGTATTTACTTGCTTTATTTTTTATGGTTTTTGGTACTTTTAATTTATTTTTGGCGTGTACCCAAATAACTACCATCAATTAAATGAACCGCCGAACCAATATAGAACATATCTTCATCTGAAATAAAGCCGTGCACTAATAGCCCTGTTCGTAGAGAAATCACAAACTAGTCAGCGCCAATCCGGTATTAATATTTAGTCAGATGACCAGTTGCCAACTGGTCACCAGACCTATTTGTAAAATCTGATTGGCGCTGACTAGCTTGTGATTTTTCTACGAACAGACCTAATAATGTATGTACAAAAAATTACCAACTTTGTTTTCAAAATAACTCGATGAAAAAAAAAAACATTTCCCGTAAAACTGGCGAATGTCGCTTACGATGTTTTGTCAAAAACCCATCGATATATCCTATTCTGAAATCATAAATTTAATAATCTTATGGATACTGGGTCCATTTATCGCGGATTTTATTTTTATTAAATTTTGCGTATATCCTCACTCTAACTGATCGGGCCGACTGCTCGTCAGCGACTGCTATCAATTTCTGATGGTAATCGTATTAGCAAAGCGACATGGTACTACTTTTGCCATCTGTTGGTCAGGGTAGGTACTAAAAATTTTTAGGGTACGCTAAAATCTCACTTGTGGGTTCTATGGATTGGTATTCTTTGACAAGATTGCTTAGATTTGAATATAAAAGCGTGTTAAAAAGTACAACAAAATACTTTAAAAACGACAATCTTAATCTATTTAAAAACATTACCTCGTACAAAAGCGACTCCAAGAATACAGTCTACATTGCTTCTATACAAATTTCTTTCGATATAATCCAGAGAAAGATCTATTCCATGCCTAACAGAAGTAATAATTTTAAAGTCCAAGTCTGAGGAATCCACCAACGAATTAAAGAAAAAAAGAACAAAAACGCAAAAGAATATTGTTTTGCACACCATTTAGAGATGTTACGATACTAGAAAGAAAATTTCGGATTTCAAGTGTCTTATATATTTTCTGGAGTCAAAGAAAAGGTGGGAATTTGTTAAAGTGCCAGAGGCGGGTTAACAAGGTGTTTTTCTTCGTTAGTTATTCCAGTTTTCGTTTGAGAAAGAGGAGGGTAAAGACGAAGATTGTGTATTTTAAATTTGAATAAGTGTTTGGGGATTATTTACGGCAAGGGGACTAATTTAAGGACATTGTAAAATTTTGCAAAGAGATATAATGCGATAAAGAATCTGTAAAGCAAATTTCGTGAGAAACTAATTATGCCATCTTGTAACAAGCAAAATATTTTTTTCTACGTAAGTGCGAAAAAGTTTACTTTTTCTCTGAACTTTTGTTAAATTATAATAAACTATAGCCTATATCATTCCTAAATAGTGTAACTTTCTGGTTGTGAAAGAATTTTCATGATCGGTTCGGTATTTCCGAAACTTAGCCCTTACAAACAAACAATCAAAGTTACAAACTTTATCTTTTATTTATAATATTAGTATAAATGAATATCGAAGAAAAAATCTCATAAAAATAAGTAAATTCCTTGCTTTTTTAATCTATTTTTATAAAAAATTTAATTCATTCTGAAAGTGATGCCGCCAAGTACACAAAAATGATAAAGTAAAGAAACCCTTTTGTGAACAATAATTTATTGCAGCAAAAAATATTTAACCCGACGAGTTTCTAGTACCACGCCACGTGCCACCGGTTTTATAGTAGGACAGAGGCGAAATAAGAGAATGTTTTGTAAGTAGGTGATACGTGTTTTAGCAATGTATTTTTATTATTTATCTAAAAATATGTAATCAGGCTCTGTCCGAGGCTATGAGCATTCGAAAATGTTCGTTTACTTTATCATTTTTTGTGTACTTGGCGGCATCGCTTTCAGAATGAATTAAATATGGGCCCATCTATACCTATTGATTGATTTAGGTACATATGGTATTATTTTTCTCTAAAATTATTGTCTAATCATTATAAAATATAGTCTATAGCACTCCAGAATAGTTCTAAATAGTGTAGATTTCTAATTATGAAAGAGTTTTTATGATCGGTTTAGTAATTCCGAAGATTAGCCCTTACAAAATCATAGTTTATCCAAGATAGCCGACCCGTGCCCACTCGTTGGGCGTCAATATCTGAACTTTTTGTTTAATCATAATAAAATATAGCAATATCTAAATAGTGTAACTTTCTGATTGTAAAAGAATTTTTATGATTGGTTCAGTACTTCCGAAAATTAGCGGCTACAAACAAAAAAACCAACAAAGTTACGAACTTTACCTCTTTTGTAATATTAGTCTAGATTAAATAAAAACCGCTTTTTTCGCTTTAAAATTGAGTCTTTATTAACAACACCTTTTCTATTACACCTTCTTTTATCAACAGATAGATTTTTTAGAAGTAAATTAATACAATTCAGTATTTTTCACTCTTTATTTAGTCCCAAATATACGCCACTGTAAATTATAGAAGCAATTAAAAACAATAAGAAATGTGCCTTTTTATAGCTTCACCAAATGCCAAGATCCCAAAAATAAAGAAGACCTAAAAATATTTTCCTTTGTTTATCTTACTTTATAAAAGAATATTATTTTTGTAAAAGTACAGATTTTATCTTAATTTAAGTCATTTTTTGTTGTTAATACGATTTTAAACATTTTAAAAACATTACATATCATCAATTTTAGGCGATGAACCAATTCTAAAACGGTATTTACCAATCGGTTATGTTGACGTTTAAACAATGTATTATACGTCAAAGTTGTCACCAATTATTACCGCCGTTATAATCGGTTAAACGCCTAAAATTGCTGATTTTCTTGGTAAACGGTGTCGTCATGTACGTCGCGTATTTAACCGTGTTTGAATACATCCCGGACCAGGGCCGTATTAAGTGTTTGAGGCGCCCAAGGCTAGAATCCACGGAGCGCCTATTTTCCACCAAAAAAATTTTGAAGACCAAAAAAAGGTAATTCACTCCTTTTTGCGCCTATTTCATTCCAGAGAGCACCTTATTCACAGAGAAATTAGTCACCAAAATCTCCACTCGACCTAAACTTTTTTAAAACCTTCCCTTTCTAGCGTCTATTACTTCCCTATCTGGCGCCTATTTTTTCATGGCGCCCTAGGCTGTAGCCTAGTCAGCCTAATGGATAATACGGCCCTGTCCCGGACAATGGTTTAAAAACAATATACGTATCTCTGTCGGGCGGCTTATGCATTGTTACTCATTAAAAACGTTGTTTCGATCATTTCTTGTAAACTTTTTACATGAAAAGTGAAAAATGTTTATATTGGGTGTAAACTAAAGTACATATTAACCCTAAAAATAAAAATCATAGTCATAACCTACAAATTTATTGGCCTGTGACTCAACGGTATATTTTCTTGATTCTCATATTTATAATAGCTTTGTTCGCGGGTTTGATTCTGAACCGGTTCTGGGACTATTCGCATGCGCAGTGAAAAAAGCAGCGTTCGCGGTTAGTAGAATCCTGAATTTTTAGTAACAGTTCTGTGTTCGCGGGTTACAATGGAATCAGTTCGTTACCGGTTCGTAACCTGATTAGCAGTCCTGGGACTTTGTTGAACTAAAAGTTCAGTTCGAAATTTCATGCGCATTATCGACATGGTCAGCTGTTTTCTGTTTTTCTGGTACAGAAATAAACCGTTGTATTACAGTTTATTTGTTTCCGCCACTTTTTATGCGGGTTAATATACCTGTTGAATATTTTTTTATATTTTTGTGATTCTGAGCGTATATAAACAAAGGATTTTTAATTGTATTTCGTATGAATATATGTATGCAATAAAATAAATAAAGATTTAATTAAAAATATAGACAATATTACAAGATTTAACCATTTCTTGTTGTTTGAATTTTATCTTTGGTTAAATACACATACTTATGTTAAAAACGAGAGGAGGCAGGGAATCCCTCGTCTTCCGCCGAGAGACCTCGAGTGGCTTTCGACAGTATAACAATTTACCTTTTTGTTTGATTTTTTTGTGTAATATCCAATTTAACCATGAAAAATTCTAACCAAAAGGCTAGGTTAGAATACATCCTCAGCTGTATAGAAAATCGTTCGCGGTAAATACAAATTCCGAACTAATAAATAACTAGATATGCGCTTTAAAACAATTCTAAACCAGTTTGGTTCTGGTTCAAAATCAGTTCATTACTGACCCGCGAACAAAGCTATTGTCATTTTCGAATACGGTTTGAATCACTAGGACGAATACGATGAGCAAAAAAATTTGACTTTAATTTGTTTTCGAAATAGGCAACAGGCCCCTTTTATTAGAAGTGCTCTAATTTTAATGTTACGCCAATGAATACCTTTTAATATCCTCAATTGTGTATTCAAAATCGGTTCTTTAAATGTTCTTAGTGGTTAATGTAAAACAATAGATTTTTATTAGGAGGTAATTTAAACTTATAGGAAGAACATTACAAGAAAAGAAAGAGGCGTAGAAAGAAAGAATAGGGAAAAAGAGGTTTTAAAAATTTGTTTGGATTTGTAGATGTCAGGTGAGAAATAAGAAAACATTTTAACAAAAAATATTTATTTTAACAAATTAATACATTTTAAAAAGTTGGTATTATAATATTTTTATGTATCAGGAATTACAAAGGGTGTTTGTGAACTGTGCTATCAAACTGCTTTGTTAGATTCCTATTATTAAAATAAAAAAACTTCATATAAACATGGTTCCGCAAATTTTTCGTTCTCAAGCAGTGCCGTATTAACCATTAGGCTGACTAGGCTACAGCCTAGGGCGCCATGAAAAAATAGGCGCCAGACAGAGGAGTAATAGGCGCTGGACAGGGGAGTTTCTAAAAAGCTTAGGTCAGGTGGGGATTTTTGGTGACTAATTTCTCTGTGAATAAGGTGCTTTGGAGTGAAATAGGCGCGAAAAGGAGGGAATGATCTTTTTTTTGCTCTTCAAATTTTTCTTGGTGAAAAATAGGCGCTCCGAGAATTCTAGCCTAGGGCGCCTCAAACAGTTAATACGGCCCTGCTCTCAAGTTCACTAAGATTTTTAGACTAGATACATAAACGTCATTTAAATGCGTATTTATTGTGATTGTTACATAATTGCTAATAAAACATATAAAACCCAATTTTTAAAAGAAAAAGTTTCTGCAATAATAGAGACATTTTGCACCTCTTAAAATAACAGACTTTTTTAGCCTCCTTATAGTTATCGTTATTACGCATAACGATTACAGCAGCAGTTTTCTACAGAGACTTTGCAGCCTCTTTTAAGAAATTTATCTTGCATCTGCGCCTTCGCGACTCATAACCCTATTTTTGCCTGTGACGATTTAAAGTTAACGAAAAATAAGTACTTTACAGTACAGTTCTTTTGATTTCGTTTTTTAAAGCTAGATGTTAACAATACAGTATAAGCAAAAAGACAAAACACAAGGGTTAGGTTTAGTAGTAGAATAAAAAGCATGTGTGCCAAATTGTAATATGTAAATTAATTACTGGTTAAAAACATCCTTAAAAGTGCAAGTATGTTTTAATTTCTTTACATTATTCTATTTTTCTTACTGCTATGGGCTTTTCGTTAATTAGAGCCTATGTAACAATGATATTTTAATAAATACGGCATTAAAATGTCAACTTCAATAATAATTTATATTAAAATTTCTACAATTCGACAACCACGCAGCTTAACAATAACGATAACGATAACGATAAGCTCTTCGGTATTCATCTGTAATTAAAGGAGTCCGGTATGGTTAATAACGATAACGGATCATGTTTGCTTTACTGCGCAGTCTCAGAATAACGTTAACCACAACGGAGTTGCAAATTAAGAGGTGCAAAATGTCTCTAATGTCTTTGTAGCCTAGAAATATTAAGTGGATTTTATTTTTTTGCTCCTGAACTAAACAAGATACGGGAAAAAAATATAAAATTTGGATTTTTATTTGCTTAACCTAAAGAAAGTATAATCATTTCACACACATTTTTCTCACAGTCAGTGACGTACCGTTTTTTTGTTAAAAATATTCGTTCAGGTGCAGCTCGAGACGCCACTGGACTTTAAATGTAATTTAGTTAGTGATAAATTACCCCCTTAATGTCTTTAATAATATTGCCAAATTAAGACAAAATTGGGTAAAGGATATTTAAAATTTTGAGATTGAGAACGAGGAATTTGCGGACTCATGTTTAAAACACCCTGTATTTTATCATTTTACTTTGTTTAAACAAAAAAAATTTAATGGTATTTTTACCCTTTTAAACTTTTTAAGTAGTTTACAGTCCAGAGCTCAAGGATTTTTAGGGATAAGTGTTAATTATATACTTTCAAAATACTTTGGAGTTGAGAGTTAATAATACCATAAAACAATAGCCGAAACAATCAGGAAGCTGCAAGAAAAGTAGCGTCTACCGTATTTTCCGTTGCATGGAGGAAAATAGTAAAAAGAAATTTTTACGTAAATTTTTTTCAAACCGCACAAACACCTTATTACAAGAAAGTAAGATGATACATAAATATTGTTTTGTTTTAAACTTATTAAATTAGGAATGCAAATTTAAATAGCTACGTAACCACCATCTACATAGATATTAGAACCAGTTGTCATGGAAGACATGTCACTGAGAAGGAATATTATGGAGTTCACTACTTCATCTACCTCTCCAAATCTGAAAAAAATAGTCAATTTAGCAACTTATTATTTTGTTAATTTATATCGTAGACAGCCTAACTATTTTAAAGGACGCAAAAACTTGCCCCTGCAAATCTTTTACCTAACTTTGTTCTAAAATAAAAAGCGGTGGCGTAACATATTTTTCTTTAAAAATTTTAATCCAAATCTCCCTTAAACGCCACTGCAAAAATAAAACAAATTGTTGTACATGCCTCTGCAATGCCTCTTATTGCATGCGGGTCTTAACCAAATTTTGTCAAAAAAATTTAAGTGATACAGACATTATTAAAAAAAAACATAATTTTTTATAGTAATAATCTAGAAACTTGCGGCAACTCCGATTTTGACGAAATTTTGTATACAGGGGTTTTTGGAGCGCTGATAAAAAATCTGAAGGAATTTTCTTCGATAACGTTTCGTTTTCAAGATACCCGTCATCAATTGTTGCAATAATATCAAATTTATACTAACCTTAGATTCACTATATTTCCCCTTTTTTTGCACACAATTCTGGATTGAAAGCTAAAGTAGCCCACAATATTTGATTTTTACCTTTTAAAACTCCATTTCTCTAGAGATTTTAATTTACACCTTTTATCAAATAAATTACTAAGGTTCCCTTTAAAATAGTTGCAACCATGTATACACTGCCCCACCGCCTTCACCAGAACCTGCTGCGATTGAAAGTGAAGCTATACAATTTAATGCAAAAAGTGTGCAAAAAGAAGTGGAAATAAAGTGAAAATAAAGTTAGTTAGATTTTCAACTTTGATGATAGATATCTCGCAGGGGCGGTCATATCGACTTTTGAGGGGGGCCATGGGCCGAGGACAAGTGTGTGAGGTGGCAAAAAACAAAGGTAATTTTCTAGAAACCTGCGGCAACTCCGATTTTAACGAAACTTGGTTTGGTGTGTGGGGTTTTTCGGGCGCTGATCACAAATCTGAAAGATTTTTTGGCGGAAACGTTTTGTTCTTGAGATATTCATCATCAAAGTTTAAATTTGAACTAAGCTTATTTTTACTATATTTCCCCTTCTTTTTGCACACAATTCTTAATTTAAAACTAAAGTGTCACACAATATTTGATTTTCACCTTTTAAAACCCTGTTTTTCTACGTTTTTTACATTATTTTTGCATTAAATTGCGTGGCTTTTTTTGATAATCCGGCAACCATACATACACATAGGGCTTCATGGCACACTGGGATTAAAATGATTCAAAGTATAGCTATGCAATTTAATGCAAAAATAATGTAAAATACGTAAAAAAACGGGGTTTTAAAAGGTGAAAATCAAATATTGTGTGCCACTTTAGCTTTAAATCAAGAATTGTGTGCAAAAGCAGGGGGAATATTGTAAAAATAGGATTAGTTTAAATTTCAAGTCTGATGATGAATATCTCAAGAACGAAACGTTTCCGCCAAAAAAATACGTGATCAGCACCCCAAAAACCCCGTATACCAAATTTCGTCAAAATCGGAGTAGCCGCAGGTTTCTAGAAAATTACCAAAACAAAAATTTTAAATTTTTTTGAACCTCCTTTTATTGTTTTCACCTTTCATACTTTTTATAAAAATTACACCAAACCTCCTTCCCACGTATTTGAAAACGTCCTCACTCTTCAATTCCATCATCAGCTTCACCCCTCGGACCAACCTTGGGGAGGAGGACCCTCAATAAATGTCCATATTTGCCATTAGACATGTATGAAACACAATAAAATAGAAAGGGTGTCGCATCCAAGAGGGGGGCCATGGTCCCCATGCCCCCCTATGACCGCCCCTGATATCTAGGAAACGAAACGTTTAAAAAAATCAGATTCGTGATCAGCGCCCCAAAAATCAGTGTATACCAAATTTCGACAAAATCGAGTTGCCGCAATTTTCTAGACAATTATCTTTTTTATAAAACATTACCACCCTATATCTCAAAAGTTAAGATAATAGGGGTTTTATTTGACCCTTTCTTCTTAAAATTACTTAAAGATTCAAACCCAAGAATACGCATTATTTTTTTGCAACCCACTGTATAATTTAAAACTAAATAAAATGACTATTAAAAAATATTATATACCTTCTTAATGGTATCTTTTCCAACATTGGCCCAGCAACCTTAGGATCTGACCACCCTAACTTGCCCATATCTGTCAAAATGACAGTTGGATTCACATTGTTAATTCTAATACCGTGTGGTCCATATTCAAGTGCCACTGCTCTGGTAAAGGCATCTACAGCTCCTTTGGACGCACAGTAGACTGTGTGATTGTTTAAGCCGACGACAGATGCTTGAGAAGAAATGTTGACGATTGAGCCAGGGACTTTGCGGGCTAAGAGGTTCTTAATAACGTGTTTGGTGATGTTGATTGTTGCTTTGACGTTAATTGCAAAAACCCTAAAAATAAGAGTACAGCTTTTTAGTTTTAACCAATGATCTAAAAATTAAAAGGATTGCTAATAGAAAATGATCCCCATATATTTTCTATAGACCTGCGCAAGAATTTTTACCCCACACTGGGAGAATTGCTGTACACCTTTGCACATGCGCAGTTGTTATAAAGGTTAGCATTTTTTATTTAAAACCCAATATAGTGTTGGCAACATTGACAAAATTAGCAGTATTTTAATAAATATAGTGGTTGCAACACTGAAAACATTTACCTATGCGGTGACAGGGTCACACTCATCCTAATTTAATTTATAATTTGGGATTTCCCGATCGTAAAATCCAGGTAAAATTAACGCCGTCGACCGACCAAACCCAATCTCCCATCTACGTCGACCGTTATCAGGTATAGTTATTGGGTATTTGGTGTTTTATTTGTGCGTTGTGAGTAATTCTTGGTGTTTTTTAAACTTTTATTTAATTTAAGTTTTGCATAACCAAATCTAAATAATGAGTAAGTAGCAAATTTCCTGTTTTAAATAATACTCTTTATTGCCATGCAGTCAATTTTTTAGAGATCAATAAATCCATTATTTTTTGAAATAGTCATGGTTTGGGTTAATTTTTTTAGCGGGAAAAATTGTATTTAAGGATTATAGAAAAATATATATGGGGTTCCATTTAAAATAACAAACTTGCCCTATATACGAAAATTGGCCGTTTTCGTAAGAAATAAATGTCACAACCAAATGGCAAGGATATAAAAAGAAACTTAAAAAAATCTAAGGCTTTTCACGAAAACCGCATTTTGATAATATTATTTCTTCTAAAATTATTCGCGGCGAAAATGGGTTAAAATATAGTCGGACACCCTGTATTAGCATTGGACTGATGCATTTATAATCACACAAAATAAAATATGCCAGTTTAATTAAAATAATTTGACATATTTTCAAGTTATAACACGTAGCCATAAGCAATTTCGTCGGCAATATCACGATGTGGCGTATCTCAAAAAGTAGGAAATTGACTAGAGCTGATGTAATTGCTTAAAAAAGTTGCTTCTTAATATTACAAATTGGCATATGTTAGATTTTGATATCTTTAAAAGTTATAGAAATATAATACTAAGCCTATTTCATTTTACTAAAAAAGAGTAGTACAAAAAATACCTAAAAAGCACCCTCGTGAAATTTAAACATAAAGGTACGCCGCTTCGTGATATTGAGGACGATTTATACCATATAATATCTTGTAGATTGTTTATTGCTCCTATGTTAAAAAAGGAACATAGGTATCTTTCTGTGGAATGTTTTGAATAAAATTAAATAGTCCAAGCGATTCCATTGCGCTTTAAGCCTAGTTTAAGATTATTACATTATCAAGTTTATTTCAAGTTGGCATTTGTAGGCAAATTAAATCAATAATTACTTACTGGGTACATTACCAATTTTAATATTTGTGATTCGCTTTTTTTGTGGTTTCAATTACAAATATAAGGTCAGTTTGGCCCTAACCCCAAAAATAAACAATTTCAATGGCATTACACGCCAAACTTAACTGAACGACAACTGCTACGCCAACGGGAACGAAATATCAGTTTATGAATTGAGATTTATTCCTCAAACAAGTTACACCAAATCTAATTGCTTTTATAATAAAATACCAACTATTCAGTTTTGTTGTGTCAAGGTAGTGTTAAGAAGGAAGATAATAATACATAAAATAGCGTGCAGGTTTGAGGTTAAGTAAAAGTGGGTCCTCATGAATCAAAAAGAAGGTGTTTTAGCAATAAAATGGAATTTAAATTGAGATCAGTGCTTCTAAGCACTCTCGTTTGCTAAATCTTAATAAAATCGGCGATACGAACGAAAAATAAAAAAATATACAACAAAAAATAGTCCCCAATATAAAACCGGTTTACTTTTAGGGACTGCTATGAAAGACGAATACAGACTTAAAATAAAATATTTAAATATGTATACCCCAAAATTACTTGGTATATTTTCTTTATAAATGAATCATATACAAAATGTTAAACCCGGTCCTTTTGTTTGTTTTCGGCTAGTCAGTAAATGTTTATTGCGCATGCCCACAAGTGTACTGCGCAGTGCCCACGTAGGGGTGATTGTGATTTTCGCTGCATTCATCCATATTTATTTTTCAGATCATTGGTTTTAACTCGAAAAACATATTCTAAAGGCGGAATTATACTGCGATAAACGACTTCACGCATCTGTTGCGCGCATCAAGTTTTGTTTTGTGTAAAGTTGTCTGCAGGCGCGGCCGTTGGCTTTTTTCTCAGATGGGTTAAATTTTGTAAGAAACTAATTGTGCCTTACTATACAACGTGTTACATTTTCTATACAATTACCCAGGGCCGTATTAAGAGTATGAGGCGCCCTAGGCTAGAATTCCCAGAGCGCCTATTTTCCATTACAAAAAATTTTTGAAGAGCAAAAAAAAGTCCTTACCTCCATAGCGCCTATTTTCAGTGTTAATGACCAAAAAAAGGTCATTCTCTCCTTTTCGCGTCTATTTTATTTATTTCCAGGCAGAAAAATTAGTTCTAATCCCCACCCTACCTAACTTTTTTAGAAACTTGCCTGTCTAGCGCCTATTACCCCCTGTCAGGTGCCTATTTTTTCATGGCGCCCCAGGCTGTAGCCTAGTCAGCCTAATGGATAATACGGCACTGCAATTACCATAAACTATTTTTATGGACAGACTTTAAAAATGATAATATGTTTCTCCTTTTGCCGAAAAAATATGTTTACAAATATCCATTGTAAAAACAATCGAATAATAAAATGACATTTTTCCACAACCGCTAAAAACAATGACGGTTTTTAAATTATTTTCTCATTGATCTTAGCGATTTTATAAAACATTCAATTTGTATTTAAGTTCTGAAATTTTTATATCATAATAGATAATTTTACCGGTTTAAAGTAGGGCTGGCAAAAACCGGAAAAAAACAAAACCGGTCAACCGGTTTTTAAAAAACCGGTTTCGGTTAAAACCGGTTAACCGAATATTTAAAAACCGGTATTAAAAACCGGTTTTAAAAACCGGTAATAAAACCGATTTTAAAAACCGGTTTTTAAAACCGAAAAACCGAAAACGGTTTTTAAAACCGATACACCGAAATCGGTTTTTAAAACCGAAAACCGAAATCGGTCTTTAAAATAATACCATAAAATTTGCCCCTTTATTTCAACCAATTCATACTAGAAACATTTTCTTCTAAAATGCGCCGTTTTCTGGTTATTTGCCTGTCTAAGGTTAAATGAACCACCCAATATTCGATTTAACAAAATGAACGGTTTTTCTTTTTTAGATATAAACCGCAATCAACCAAAAACCTATTAGTTGATATTCGAAGAACCGCTTTTCGATTTTGGTCCGATTATCCAAAAACCGGTATTCGAAAACCAATTATCCAAAAAACCGCTTTTTTAAAACCGGTTAACCGATATTCGAAACCCGGTTTTTTAAAACCGATTAACCGTTATTCGAAAACCAGTTTTCAAATACCTTCTTGGGAGCTCAATTATTAACGGAATCCATGGTAACAACCACTAATTCCTTAGTAAAGCGAATTAAAAAAAGATTTAACTAACGAGAACTAACCATGACCCCCAATGTGATAGTTTTGCCTGACCGTCTGTTGCAATGTGATTCCGCCTTAAGATTTGGGAAATGTTTCAGTTACCTATCAACGTCTTCTTCTGACACTTCTGTTAATGGTCCCAAAACAGCCAATCCAGCGTTGTTAATCAACAGATCTACATCTCCAACTTTGCTTAAAACTTCCTCAGTTTTTTCCAGTCCGATAAATCTGCTGAATGGATCTCGATACTTGGTACTTCTTTTTGTAAGGATACTACAAAAAAACGTATATTTTATTTTAAAGATTGATTTTTTGTATGAATCCAAATCATGAAGATTAAACCAGAAGCTAACAGATTCTTTCATTCATCAATATGCAAAACAATAAAATCTTTTTTCTACTACTGTAAAAATAAGAAAACTTTGTGGTCCTAGCAACGCAAATGATAACGAAAGAGAGCCTTCGTGTTACCTGGTTGCTAAGCGTTGCTAGCTACGAAAGTAATATTTTCAGCGCCTGGACAAAAAAGTAAGAGTAAAAAAAAAGAAAATATGCTTGTGGGAAATATTAGGATTTATTTATAAAAAGTAACTAATTTATGACAAAATATTATATAAACTAGGTTAGGTATTGACATTAAAAGTAATTGTGCAATTTGACAAATTAGCAAAAGAAATTGGAGGAATAATACTTGAATTAACAGTTTTTAATTTGTTGTTGGGGTATCGTTATCACCTTTAACTACGTTAATATTCATATTTTTCACTGTTACTTTATTAGAGGAAATATTGGTAGGAATTTCGTGTAAAATCTTCTTTGAAATTTCCACCTTATTACTATAGGATTCAGCAATATATCCCTCCGCAACAGAAGAAGACTTCCAACCTCCATGCCTTTTAAGTCCAAAATATCGACATCCGAAGCATTGGCAAGGAACGTAGTTGACGTTCTTCTAAAAGAATGGCCAGTGTATCTACTGATGTCTTCAAGCTTCAAAAACTTCGCAATTTCTTTAGGTACATTTGAAATAGTGTGCTTTCCAATTACTTGATTAACACATTTACCTCTTTCATAATGATACAATAAGCGCTCATCTAGAGCATTCCTTGGTCTCAGCTTAATATATTCCTGTAGAAATCTGACATAAGGAACTTAGCCTTCATCGTGACTGTACCGTGACATGTACAATGTTTCTTTTAAATTTATTTTTAGACCCCACTATTTTTACTATAGCCATGTCATTTCTTATTTCTACATCACTTAGCTTCATTCTGTATATTTCGTCTGTCCGGCATGCCCCAACCACTCCCATAATGGCTATTACTTTCATTGCTAAGTAACTTTGATCAGGCGCGTTAAGTAAAAACTTTATGATTTCTTCTTTTTAAAATTTTTTGACTTTTTTGCTTCATAACCATCGTTTTTCCTTTTAATAAAAGCAACTAGTTTCTTGAACTCCGTAATATCTTGATTTTTGTTTACGGAAATTGTTAACTTGAGCATGGAATATACAGACCAGAGGGTTGGTGGTGATAAAGACTCGGATTTTTCTTGAAAATACGCCAACATCACATTCTCGTCAATCTGCCCCACATTTTTTGTAGCAAGCCATTCAGAAAACGATTTATATGTTTGATGGTACTTCTCTTTAGATTTGTCTGGCAGAAGTGAGGCACACGCAAGGTCAGCTGCCTTTTGGATGCCATTTTCATATTCATTTAACATTTTAAAATGGGAATGGATTTATACTAAATTAACAATAATTCAATATCTGACAAGTGCTGATGACAGACAATGTCAACAATAAATGTGTTGCTATGGATTAATTTTTAACAGGTAAAATTTCAAAATCTCTGATATTTCTATTAAAACATGATGTTAATGATTATTAAATTATGCGATAGATAGAACAGTAGCAGAAAAATATAATACATTACACGATGCGAAAGGCCTTTCAAGTGTTCGGAGGTTTTAAATAGCCTCGGCTTCGCCTCGGCCATTTAAAAACCACCTCACACCAAAAAGTAAACTTTCGCATCTTGTAATGTAAATAACTATTTAATGGTTTAGTCTGGTAAATAAAAAATTAGATCACCTACCCAACAAATCCTTGTTTCTGGCCACAGCTACTACTTTTGCTCCGCACGCAACTAGTTTTTTCACCAAGTCTCTACCAATTCCTAAAAAATAATAATAAAGACATCATATTTGTACCCGGAACTTTAAAAATCTATTTCAAAATCCGCCACTGTTTTTTATGCACCTTTTGTCGCAAAAAAAATATCTACCTTTACTAGCTCCAGTCACTAAAGTCAGTTTTCCCAAAAGATTTATCTTCATTTTAGGTTCCAAATTTAAATCATTTACCTTATGAATTTTGTTCTAAATTGTCTTTAAAAAAATAATAAACCTTTAAGTTTTAAATCTATTTCAAATATTTACTCAATAATTAATTTGAGTTTTACAATCACGAGTTTGATAACCGTTAACTTTTGAAGTAAAAGATGACATTTTGTAGAAAACATTTTCAAAAAAAAA